>JAIGNY010003294.1:405000-422500 GCA_020152595.1 Chiridota heheva | reverse complement strand
TCGGGCTTAGTCAGGTTAGAGTTCACAGTTTGCACGGAGAAGTCAACAAATTCATTCCAAGTTAGTTTTCCGTCCTCTGCAAGTAAGAAACACAAAATAACTTCAACAGGTAGCCCCGCCGTGGATAATACTAATTTTGTTTACTTATATTTAGTGTACTATAACGGTCTGGGAGATGCCTGTTCCCAGCATGTGTCACGGGACTATGCCTCCCTTAAAGCTTTAGTTCCACCCTCTTTAGAGAAATATCGTGGGGAGCCCTAAAATAAGGAAATGAAAAGAGATCCCCATCATATTTCTTAAAGAAAAAGTATGTATATAAAAAACATATATATATTATATATATATATATATATATATATATATATATATATATATATATATATATATATATATATATATATATATATATATATATATATATATATATATATATATATATATATATATATATATATATATATATATATATATATATATATATATATATATATATATATATATATATATATATATATATATATATATATATATATATATACATATATATATATATATATATATATATTATATATATATATATATATATATATATATATATATATATATATTTATATTTATATATATATATATATATATATTAATATATATATATATATTTATATCTATATATATATATATAAATAGATAAATATATATAAATATATAAAAGTCTATATATATATAAAATATATAACAAAATATAGAAGAAAAAAAGAAAAAGAAAAAAAAATATATATATATATATATATACATATATATATATATTTATATATATATTTCCATATATATATATGTATATATATATATATATATATATATATATTTTATATATATATATTATATATATATATATCCATATATATATATATATATATATATATATATATATATATATATATATATATATATATATATATATATATATATATATATATATATATATATATATATATATATATATATATATATATATATATATATATATATATATATATATAGTCGGTTGGTCGGTCGGTCGGTAGGTCGGTTGGTCGGTCTGTCGGTCAGTCAGTCAGTCAGTCAGTCAGTCAGTCAGTCAGTTAGTTAATTCAGATAATGCTAACTTTAGTATCGGTCTGAAGATCTCCAATACTTACGATTCATATCATTAAGAGCAATCAACTCTTTGATTCGGTCTAAAGATCTCAAATATTTACAGTTCATTGTATCGAAAGCAATCAACTCTTCCATTTGGTCTAAAGATCTTTAATGCTTACGGTTCATATCACTGAGAACAATCAACTCTTCGATTCGGTCTAAAAATTTCCAATGCTTACCGTTCATATCATTGAGAGTAATCAGTTGTCTGATGATATTAATGAAATCCTGTTTCTTGCCGTGGTCTTTTCCTTTGCCAGGACCTGCATGATTCCATCCTGGACCTGCAGGGTTCCAGCCTGGACCTGCAGGTTTCCAGCCTGGACCTGCAGGTTTCCAGCCTGGACCTGCAGGGTTCCATCCTGGACCTGCAGGCTTCCATCCTGGACCTGCAGGATTCCAGCCTGGATCTGTAGTGTTCCAATCGGACAAAGTCAAATAATTGTCTTCGTTGGTATCTAAGGTGCGCAAAACCGCCCAGATTTCAGGACGAATCAAAATTGTTTCTTCCCTTTGTGAACTGGCACTTCTAACAGTTCTCTTAAGAAATGTTCTTGGTCTGAAAATGTAATAGAAGAGAGATATATTTGACCAATTATCAAAGTTAGTTGCGGGCTTGAGAGGGCAGGGTGGGGCAGGACGGACTGATTGCATGCTTTCTTCTAAAATACAATTGTATTACTTTATAGGAAATTTGCTCGAAAACGGTAGCTCTCAGAAAACTTTGTCAAGTCTATTTACATGATACTTCCTGCCGAGTACAACATTGATGGAAAACTGATTAAACCAGTATATTTTCCAACCTGTAGCCGGAGTTGAGTATACATTTAAACGACTACAGGATGTTATCTAGTTGTTGAATAAGATTTTAATTGTTTAGAAATATCAAAACAAACCCCCTTGTTGATATGATATACTTGGTAACGAAAATTATGTTGCTGGTATTTGGTAGATTAACCAGTTTACAAGTGATCTTTTAAGCAATTTTCTTCTGACGAGATAATTTCATTAAAGATGGATTCTCAAGAAAATTACTTTATTACCAATAAAACCGTTACACATTGGTAACGTCACTTCAGCGGCTGTATTTGGTTGGCTTATCAGTGATTGTGTAAATATTCCGACTAATCAGAAACGTTGGATTGTAATGTATTTTCATCTATACGTTAAAAAAATTCTGTCAGTGACCTTTAACGGTTTAGGTCAGTGGTCAAACAAGTCCATCTAATATACAAGAGCACTTCAATAGAAACACACTGGTGCAGAACGTATTTAAAAATCTTACTCCAATAAGCTGATAAGGAGATATTCATGTTTAAAGTTACCAAGTCTTATCTGTGTATAAACAGAGAAATGACTGGTGTAGTAAGTCTACTATGGAAATTTGGTGCCTTCATCCTCACATTCTAACAATTGCTGATGTATTTTAAAGAATTTTTTTTAAAACTTTAATACTATTTTAAGGTTTTTCCCTCAAACTACTTCAAGTGATAAATTATAAATACCCTTACTGCCTTACAAGATTCTCTTTGACTGTTCACCTGACATATCCAATGACTTTTAAGCTACAAAATCGCAGAACAAAATATGACAAAATGCATAAAGATTTTAAGAAATCGCTATGACATCAAAGCTAGTCTGATTTCAGTTGTTTCTACACATTATACCAAATTTCAACTTAAATATCTCCTTAACGGACTATGATTTTTTAATGCTTCATTTACCAGTTTACCATTTTTGTTCCTTTTCCGTTGCTTGACCACTAAATACAATGACGCCCATGTAAGTTTTCCTATTCACGAACTTTACCAAGGCAAGAACGCTAGCCGGAGAGGTAAAAAGCGGGTGTGGATCGTGTGGTAAGCTGTCTTCCTGGTTGACAGTTAAACCTGATGAAAGTTCTTACAAAACAAATTTCAAACAATGGTTAAATTGAAGAACTCAGCAAATGGCATGTTACATACAACACTACCAGTCAGTGAATCACGGACAGTGTGCTCACAAGTCTGCAAGTAGGCCTATGTATTGTAACTACGATTACATGTCATGATATTTCTTACACAATCCTTGCTGTGACCGGCCAGTCGTCGGGATTTCCATCTGGGTCACATGGATCGCTAGGCGGGCAGCATGGTGCAACAAACGGAACGGCAACAAAAATGACTGCAAGGATCAAGATGAGCTGTTTTGCCATTTTGTTATCTGTATGAATAGAGAAATAAATAAATGACACGAACAAGGAGCACCGGGGAGCATCAAGGAGCATCGGGAGCATCAATGAGCACCAGGAGTACCAAGGGATACCGGGAACACCAAAGAGCACCGAGGAACATCGGGAAAGGCCAAAACCAACCGGGAAGTATCGAGGAGCAGAAGGGAACACCGAGGGGCACCGGGAAATACCAAGGAGTACCAACCCAGATAGCATAAAATAGCTGACCCAGCGTTGGCTAAAGGTTGGCTGCTCGTAGTTTTGCTGTTGGGCCAAAACATTGCTTTTACAATAGGTCAACTTCTTAAGCTGTTACACTGTTTGGGAAACAATATATCATATCACAGGAAACAAAAGCGGCAGCCGAGACACCCGCGCGGTGCATGCAATACGGTAAAACTACAGTTTACTCTAAATAGGTAAAGAAACTATGCTTAACAATGTTCAAAATACGATCAATTTATCTCGACGGTTGTTCCATAACTTTTAGCAGCATCTCCATCTTTCCATATAGAAGTATTCTGAGCGATGCATGCAAATGTCTCTGGCTAATTTAAACTGAGTATGAAAGGATTATAAAGTCAATGTCTACTATTTATTTCGAATTTATTACCGTAAAATAAGGGTAAAAAGTGATATGCAAATTTATTGGTAACTGAAATTGAAGTTCCTATCTTCTTAGCATTTTGAATTTATACCAATGTAATGAATTTACGAAAGAAACAAAAGTATTGTAATTAATGTTTTCACAAAATGTACACGGAAGTAAAAGTTTTTTTAATAGAACGCCACACAAGTGAAGATTTACTTTTAAAATTACTGTTGTATTACAGCTTTTCAACAATTGTGATAAATTTGGTCATGACTAAGTATGTTAGAAATATCATAAACAGACCTAAGCAAAAAAAGCAAATTTGAAACATTTCAAATACATTCAGAGTGCAAATATTTTTAAAGAAATTTTAGTGAAGAATCAAGCAGACAAGATAGAATTAATCAAGATGCTTAGATGGTTATGATAATAGTTTCCTAATATCGTAAAACTTAGTAAAAAAAGAGGACAATTTCAAATCAATTAGCTACAGTAGAAATATATTCTCAAAGGAAACTGTATAAAGATGGAATTAATGAAAACGGTTAGATGACAATGATAATAGTCTTCTGCTCTTATTTGATTTAATGTATCATTTAATGTATAATTTGTACTATCCCTAATTAGGCATCTGGTCCAAATAATCAAGTTCCAAAAATGCGAATATCTAATAAAATCAAACGACTGTTATTTCCCACACTTTCACAACTTCACAATAGTAGAGATTGTGTTTACTTTAATTAGTGTCGCAGCGGAAGAGCGCGCAGAAATTCGGGATATATGGGGGGAAAAACTATCGGAAAGTTAATAAGAAATTTGCGCTCAACTTGAAACAGAATGTATTTAAACCAGAAGCAAAAGGTTTTGTGGTTCCGATGCTTTTTCCACAAGCTGATTGATTTGCAAAAGTTGTATTAACTGTCATATTATTGTATATCATGAAATATTTGTTCCATGATATTTATTCATAAGCCACACCCACCATGCAGATCAATATAAATGTTGACAACATTAGCATTTGCACAATAATTAACAACATTATCATAGCAAGAATGATGCAAAAACACTTGCTTATTAATTATATTTCAAGAATTTGTCAGTAAGCCCCGCCTATTCATTAATATTTATGATATCACTACCACATTAAAACAAGTGTACAGACCATTACCTATCTGTGTACCTGATATAGCATAGTCTGATATATTGTTCATGAGATACAGTATGGTGTTTACATTATTTAGCACTTTCACAATTAGCCACGCCCAGCATGCGTATTAATGACATCTGCTGATAACATAAGCATGTACACATCATGCCCAATACGGATATACAGTTGCTTATTTGTCACTTTTCAATTTTTTTACTTTAAGCCCCGCCCACTTATTAGTATGCATGATATCACCACCAAAAACCCAACGGGAAAATTTACAGACCATGGGCTTTCTGTGTACCAAATATGACATGAATCAAGATTACCATTCTTGAGATACTGTGCTTACAAGCTCTTTTCAGCAAAATCATATTAAGCCCCGCTCACTACGCATATTAATGAAATTTAAAGTTTTACATTATAAACATGTACACAACAGCTAAGATCATAATGATTCCAAATATGTAACAAAACAGACATGCGGTTGTTAAAATATGAACATTTCAATATTTTTACATTAAGCCCCGCATACTCATAAATATGCAACATATCACCACTAAAAACTAAAGGGCACAGTTATAGACCATATGTCATCTGTGTAGCAAATATGACATGAATCCAGTTTACCGTTCTTGAAATACCGTGTTTACAACTGCTTTCAGCAAAATAATGTTAAGCTCCGCTCACTACGCACCAGCTGACCAGCAAAAGCGCCGCTATATAGCACACGGCATGGGCGGGTGCTGACAATGATACAACTAGCCAAGTTAGTAATATAAGTTAAGTTTTATAGGTGTAGTTAGCTAAAGAGTTGCATATAATATGCTACTTTGGCGTGCAATATAATATCGAGTGTAATAAGACTGTATATAGGAAATAAGTAAGTTGATCTAAGCTGGCCATGACTGTATGATGCCACTGGTGTACCCACGATTTTTGTTTCTGGTAGGAAGGTGGAAGGGGGGGGGGGGGTGCAACGGCATAAGCGGCGAGAAGCATTTTTGATGAGGGGTAACTAAAAGTTGTTGCAGTAAGGCGACATTGCTTTGCGACATTAACAAAGCTCCACGGCGAGGGTCCAAGAGCCCGATTAAGGGCCTTTGGTGGAGGAGTCCAGGGGCTTCGCCCACGGAAGCTCTGAGATATTACGCATTTTAGAGATGAAATGTGTTAAAATTGAAGCCAAATCGCGTGGTGTGTTTTCAAGGGGCACAGTTTCTGAAAGCTACGGGACATGAAGGAAACGTTTTGAGGTACAGGTAGCCCATCATTAAGATGATAAACTAGACGCACTAACTTCTGGACACAATTTGCATTTTTATTACACATTATACACACTCTTGAATTCTGTTTTTATTTTTTGGCTCAAAAACAAAAACACACATGGCAGTTAACTTTTCAGTAACACTTGCTCCCCTGTGCTTTAATTTTTATGGTATGGCCACTCTTCCCCCTACTCCCCACCCTCCTTCTCTTCTATGAATACGCCAATGTATGATGCTAGTAATTGCAACAAGAAAAAAAGAATACTAATGCTAAAGGATTATGAAAAATACGGTGCATTTGTGCAGTAATGAAACCACTTAGAAACCACTTACCTTTGGTCACTGTAGTAAATGAATGAAGAATCTGAGATTGGTGATACCCGGGGTGCTGTCGTGCTGATTTATATTTCTCTCATAAATGTTGTTGCCCTTTTTATAAGAAACAATTATCTGATTTCAGGTTTAAAAACAATTTGATTTCAGATGAGCGCAGAATTTCTTGAAAAACAAAGCTTCAAAGATAAGTTAAAACCAATCATGTTATTGAAAACAATATTCAACTTTTAAACAGTTTTCTTATTTAACATTTAAAAGCAATTTGATTTTCAATTAGCGCAGACTTTCATGGGAAAGGGATTCGACAGTTCAACAAAACATTAATACCAAGCAAAATTCGATAAAAAAAATGACTAATGTTCAGGTTTACAAAATTCACTTGAAACAATTGACAAATTAATATGAGCGGTTTCTATGACAATTCAAGCGCAAGAAAACGTGTGGGGAACCAGGCCACCTGTAATATTTTGAATAGGACAATAAGGTTGCACCTGATCACTTCCAGAAAAAGGGTCGCGAAGCGGAAGCATTGTAAAATTAGCAGATAAATAATCTCCCGGATCCTAAGTTTTTCAGCTTTTTGCCGGCATTGATAGTATTAAAAGTAAAGTAAACAAAATGATTGAAATTTTCATTAATATATGATATATATCTATTCATACCTGAATGTTACAATATAGTAAAGTAAAAGAATTTTTTGAAAATAAATATTTACACAATTATTTTGAAATAATAAGATTTTGGAAATTAGTATAGCATACCCATCTTGCTTGTTCCACCAGCGTTCACATATTCTTGCTCTTTTCCACGCGAGTGATATTTCATGCACCTCCCCCCCACCCCTACCCCCTCCCTCATCCTGCACCCATGTAGCAGTCCGGAAGATACCCTTGAAGAAAGGTTCAGTGGCAGATGCCATTAAGAAATATTTCCCATTATGTGTCATTTTAAATCATGAATCTGGAAAAATATGGAATTTTTTATCATGACATTTGTCCAAATTAAGTCGTCATAGTAATTCTCGCGATTTATGCAGAACTTTCTGCAATCTACCAATTCGAATTCTATATATATATATATATAAGCAAAATTGAAGTTGGGTAGACTAGATTAGGTGGAAAATGAACATCTTGAAATATAAATATAACAAATAGGCTTTAAGGTTCAGATTCTTCTATTTTTTTTATATAGCTGGAAAATAATAACCGGTACTGAAAAATAATGATAATACATTTCCAAAATATGCGAACAGTTTCATATAGCTAATGTGCAATTTTGTTACCAAATGAAACAAGGTTTTGCCAGCCTGCTATTTGAGAAACAAAACTGTAAGTAGTGGAGTATTGGATCGATCATCTTTTTTACTATGCTCTTCTACAGTTTTCATAAAGCCAGAGCGCCACATACTTTACTAACCGGGGACAACATGGGCACCCGCTTTACTTAAAAATTCACTTAGTAGTTACGTGATCAATGATACAGTAGCATGATAAAATTGGTGTGATTGATCTCAGTGTAGTCCGTGTCATCATACCTTACTTTACACTTACTCTCAGCTACAGCTGAGATGCATTTGGGAACATCTTGTCAGATTTCTCTGCATGACATACATGTAGCTCTGTCATACTGGCAATTTTTTTCGATTTTTGGTAAATTTTGTCCAATTTTTGGTCGATTTCCTTCAATGTTTGGAAAATTTTCTTCATTTGGGCAATTTTTTTCAATTTTCGTTCTATTTTTCGTCAATTTTCGGTAGTAATTTCTCTTCATTTGGATTCAAATTTCCTTCCATTTTCGGTAAAGTTTTTTCAAATTTCAGGAAATTTCATTCAAGTGTTTGAAAAATTTCTTTAATTCTTATGCAAATTTTGGAAATTTCCTTCATTTAGGTGTAATTGTTCTTTGTTTGCTGGAACGTTTTCTTCAACTTTTGGGAATTTCCTTCAATGTTTGTGATATAACTCTTTCAATTTTTGATTAATTTCTATCGTTTTGTGTGCAATTTTTCTTCGATTTTCAAAAAATGTTGCCAAATTTGACCAAGATTTAAAATGATTGTTTTCTTTAATTTTTTGTTGAAAATCCCCAATTTTCCCAATCGAAAGAAAACCTTTTAGGGAAGTACCTTTCTTTTGTTCCCCGATTATAAGACTGCACACTGTCCCAATCTGTTTCATTAATCATGACAAAACTGCTCATAAAGACGTTATCATGCACATCATGCATGTTTTGGTTTGACTTGCCCCCCCCCCCCCCTCTCTTTTTCCTCCTCCCTGACATTTTATCTTGGCTACGATCCTGCTGTCATAATCCTGTATCTGCAGGAATCACATCCGGGAAAGTCATAAATCGTCTAATGCTTCCTGTGATGGAAAGTCGCCAATGTACTAGATCAGATACAATTGAACCTTTGGTCGATCAATCGATGGCGGTGCCCGGTAAAGCGTGCTCTTTTTTTTGCCGCAGAAATTGGCGATTAGCGGGATGTTCCCATGTATTCTTTCGTTGTTGTGGAATGATCTTTCAAATTGATTTTGACTCTCATAAGAATTTAGGGGTAAATTCCGTTGTTGAGCTTTTGTAAGTCCTTTTTCATCATCCAAGTTTCTGCTCCGTAAAGTGGTAAAAGAGGATGCTTTCCGTGCAAGCTCGAAGGATTGAAATGTTTCTGTCTGTCTGTCTGTCTGTCTGTCTGTCTGTCTGTCTGTCTGTCTGTGGGGATTCTTCAGTTTCGTGCCAGAAAATCCCTTGTGCTATCTGGTACATAAGACCCAGGCAGGAATTTGTCATCTAAATAAAAGATTCCTCCTTGAAGTCGTCAACATCTTTGAATAGTTTTTCTTTGAGGTGATAACAGACATGTGATCTTCAGATTCATTCAATGGCAGACATTCCCTTTTCTTGACGTTTAGCATAAGTCAAGCTTCATATGCAGCAGTTTCATGACAACAAAGAAGATATTGTGCATCTGACAGAAGGTCATATGTAACTGTAGGCCGGGTCATCAGTATAGAGTAGGTTTGAGTGTTTTCAGGGCTGGCGGAAAGAATTAAGGGCAAGGGGCCAAACATCCAGTGAGGGCACTTTTTTATATAAGATTTCTAATGAGTTCTTTAAACAGGAGAAAAGTTTCAGTTTAGTGTGAATAGCCTGAAAAGGGAGTTCTAAACTATGAACAGATGAATAATTTGTTCCTTATAAATGGGGTTTCATATAACATTCAAAAGGGCACTTGCAGCGCCCTCCTCCCTTTACTCTAGCAGTCCAGGAGAAGGAGAGCTGGATGGTTAAATCATTTGCGTTGATGTGGTGAATGGGTTGCCTCAGAATGTAGTCAACCACAATAAAACAGATATGAAGCCAAAGTGTCTCCTTGCAGGATACTAGTTGTGAATAAGAATTCCGTTGTTGGACAATCAGCAGTTACAACAAAGCGGGAGGGGCTATCGTAGAGGATGCCAAATGCCCCCACAATTTGATCTGGGAGACCGTATAGGGATATAATGATGTAGAAGCGTAGAGAGTAGTAGCAGATGAGGTTGGTATTTAATATATTAAAGTCTACATAGTAAGCATTGCGCATGCTCTTTGGGATGAATCAGGAGCGTGAACCGTACCATCTGAAAATTTATTATATGAAAATTTATTATCTGAAAAGGTCACTTTTCAATACACTGAATATGAAAAATAATTCTTAAACGGTAAAAGATATTTTTTACACCATTAAATATCTATTCCTTTAAATATCTGCAAATTTTCCGATAATGACTTGAATTTGAATGTAAGCTGAAACCTCTGATAGAAATGTTTAGATATATTGTCGCATATAGCAGAGCATATCTTCGCCTTAAACCATGTGTATATCACCCCTTTAAAGCAGCATCAGACAAAGAGAGATTTTGATTCTCACGGTATTTACTAACTTTCACTTTAGTTGATAGCCGATTAAAGCTAGGTCATTTGAACAATGAAAGGCTATCTTCTCAGAAACATTGCAGCTGTATAATCTCATTAGAATCAGCATGCTGATTGGTTTAAGGTAATTCTCCTACATGTTGTACTTAATCAGTTATCTAGCTGCGCATGCTTTACACTGATTAGTGATTTAATCCAAGTACGCGTGTCTTTTGCGAGCGCAGCCTAGCATTTTTTGAAATGAAGAGAGTCGATTACAACCGGCGAAAGAAAAAGTTGGAAGTTTAAAGCAATTATATTACAATTGGGAACTAGAAATAAGGAATCTTTTTCGATTTTTTTTGTATATTTTGTGATTATGTTTGTGCTGATTATCGAAGACAGAAAGAAATATAGAAATCGAGTAATTTAATTTACTGTACGCACCGTTGTTTTAATATGCATCCAGAGTTTTTCTCTCATCGGAAGTGAATAACTTTTTTTAGTAATACACTGCTTGTGCGAAGTGGACAAACATTTGCGAGATTAAGGATTTGGACTTTGGAAAATTCGACAATATTGTGTTAAAAGAATAAGATTCTTATTAAAAGTTCTGCTATTTTCACCATATTCAGGGAATCTTATTGTTTAATTTATCAATGATTAATAATTACAATTCTAACCCTAACTATTTCACTTTGTTCTGATTGTCTTCAATAACATTACATTTGAAATAGATCGATTAAGAATTCAAAAATCTTTATTATTGCATTGATCGCTTGCAAAGAGTCTATATATTTACATATAAATATGATATAAATATATAGGCTAAAATTCAAGACGGCTCCCATTGATGATCTGCCTTTCATCACCAGAAAAGCGATATCTATCTATTTTTGACAACTTCTCAAGTACTTTCAAATTGAAACCGTTAAAGGTTACGGATTGTGTTTAAAGTTTTATCTGTCTGACTGTTAAATCAGCAGAATGTTATGATAAGTCCTTGGTGCCGCTTTTTCTTGATATCCATTAATGATATTGATAATGATTTCTATAGCCATGCTTTGAAATTGGCTGATGATACTAAAGATTTTAGGAAGATCGTAAAACGAGAGTGAAGTTTTATCTTTACAGAATGGTAATACAAAGCTGCATATCTGACCTGACAAATGGCAACCTTAATCAAAATTGGTAAGTGCAAGTTTTACATTTTGGTCATATCATTCTATGTTATCACTTCTTTATGAATGGACAGCTATGCGGTGAATGAAGAAAATGATCTTGGTGTTGTTGTTTCAAAGTGACTTAAAGTAAATGCCCAGGTTGTTGCATGTGCAAAAGGAGCAAACAGAATTCTGGTATACGGAACTTTTGATGCAAAGGAACCTGAAATAATCTTAAATCTATACGAATCTGTTGTACGACTTCAAATGGAATTCGACATTCAATTTTGGAGCCCATATTTAAAGGGTGACATTTATTTAATTGAGAAAGTGCAGATGAGATTTTCGAGCATGAATACCTGCTTTGCAGCAGGTGACATATAAAGAAAGGCTTTGTACTCTAAAACTCACAACATTATTCACAAGAAGACTGCCAGCTGACTAGATTTATTTGATAGAGGATTTTAGGCTCCCTGAAAATGTATAATAGAGTCAATACTCAAGTCTGGTTTCATTTTAGTGCCATTTCTTTCGACAGAGGTCATTCTTTGAAATGTTGTGCTAAGTACCCAAGACAGAATGCACGGAGACATTATTTGTCGGTTAGAGTTATGTCTGAATGGAATGCCGCTTCACAGACTGTCATTGGTTCTACCAGTGTTGATCAGTTGAAGCCGAGCAAATAATTGGACGTTTTAAAACATTTTTGAACGTTTACATGCTAACCTGTTACGTTCTAAAAAAGTGTTGTAAAACAATTTCTGGACGTCATTTAGCGGAGGGTTTGAAAACGTTTAGAAAATGTTTTCTGAGGATCTACAGAAAATGAACTTAAAACTGCTTGTTAGCATTTAAAATACCTAACGTCCAAAATACATTTTGAGAACGTTTTTTTTAAGGTGAAGACGTACCCTGGTAAAAGACCAACTTAGAACCTAGCCAAAACATATATCTGGACGTTTTGTGTTCGCTGGGAGGGGATTTGGACCGACATTTGATGTGTAAGGGAGTTACATGAGCTAAGCTCTCTTTCTCCCTATTTTTTCTCGCCAAACTATATAGTGTTGAGGTATTAAACACATGTAAATATAAGTTCTCAATACATAGTAATGACAAATGGCTATGGCCCCAATTCACGGGGAGATGGGCAATTACTTACACGCTGGCCTTACTTACTTTCAGGCGGATTCCTTCAAGTAAGGTACATCTTAAGTATTTTAATACAATTTAAATGCTTAGTTTTATAATGTACATCATGGAGCATCGATAGGTGTGTTTGTGTATATGTAGGTAATGTTTGGGTATGTGTAAGTGGTGTTTGTGTAAGTGGTGTTTGTGTATGTGGTGTTTGTGTATGTGTATGGTAGTGTTGGTGTATGTGTGGGTAGTGTTGGTGTAGGTGGTGTTGGTGTGTGTGTAGGTAGTGTTGGTGTATGCATAGGTGGTGTTGGTGTATGTATAGGCGGTTATGGTGTATGTGCAGGTGGTGTTGGTGTATGTGTGGTGGGGGTGTTGGTGTAAGTGCAGGTGGTGTATGTGTAGTGGTGGTGGGGGTGTATGTGCAGGTGGTGTATGTGTAGTGGTGGTGTTGGTGTATGTGCAGGTAGTGTTGGTGTATGTGTAGTGGTGTTGGTGTATGTGTAGGTGGTGTTGGTGTATGTGTAGGTGGTGTTGGTGTATGTGCAGGTGGTGTTGGTGTATGTGTAGTGGTGGTGTTGGTGTATGTGTAGTGGTGTCGTTGGTGTATGTGCAGGTGGTGTATATGTAGTGGTGGTGTTGGTGTATGTGTAGTATTGTTGGTGTATGTGTAGGTGATGTGTGTATAGTGGTGTTGATGTATGTGTAGGTGGTGTTGGTGTATGTGTAGGTGGTATTGGTGTATGTGTAGGTAGTGTTGGTGTATGTGTAGTGATGTTGGTGTATGGGTAGGTGGTGTTGGTGTATGTGTAGTGGTGTTGATAAATGTGTAGGTGGTGTTTGTGTATGTGTGGGTGGTGTTGGTTTATGTGTAGGTGGTGTTTGTGTGTACAGATAGTGAGGAGGGATGAAGGTGGCATATACTTTCATACATTTTTCACGAATAAAATATTGAATGAAATCTAAAGGCTTTAATAAAATCTCCATAATCATACAATTACAAATAAGACAAACAAATATCTAATTCGGAACCTTTACAGCGCTATTATTGAATGTTAGACCCACTCAGAACTTAAAACTATTTTTGCCACGACAGGGTACAATTACAACTGTCTATGCGGTTGCAGTCATAATTGTTTAATACATTTCAAAGGAGGTGCAACAAAATGTTCTTTTCTAATTTTCTTTGTGCGAGCACAGTAATAATGGCGGCACCATTGATGGCACATTTGTAAGATCAAATGATGAAGTTCAGTGCCTAGGGATTATGCGATGTTCGTGGTTTGTATCTGATCATACAAATGAATAGGGGCTGATTTTGATTCCTGTTGTAACGAGTCTTTTGAATATCCGCAAGGAATTCGCCAGCATGTTACTTGCGAAGTCATATGTGCATTTCTGATGACCAGTAGTGCCGTCGAAAGGTATTTAATATTAGGCGGCGAAGGAGGGTAGGGGTGGGTGGAGGGGGGATGGGGAGGGGGGGGGGGGGAAGCGGGACCGCAAGCAGTTTCCGGGCCCCCTAGAGGATTTCACCTACCCGCTTACATACTTCCTGCCCGAATAGTAAAATTGGGAATTTTGGTTAAGTTTGGCAACATTTACCAAACGTTGAAGAAAATTTCTGAAAATTAAAGAAAACTTCCCGAAATGTGGCAAATGAAAACTTCCCAATAGTTAGAGGAAATTTCCTGAAATGTGCAAAAATTGAATAGTGAAGAAAATTGCTCGGAAATGAAGAAAATGGTGGTTGGGGGGCTGAATTAGCATTTGCTGAAAGTTTATAGCGCGTTAGCGCTATCCGAGCGTATAGCGCGAGATTTCCGGCGAAAAGTCTCCCGGATGCTGGTGTAATGGACCCTTTTATGGGTCTAAAATGATCTCATTTGAGGGGGGGGGGGTATACTTAGACAGGCATACAGGTGTTTTTGTTTTTGTTTAAGGAATCTGCACCGATGGGCCAATTGATAGGTTGGTTGAAAGGACAGGCGGAGGCGTAGGAAGCGGGGATGGGCGAGCAGTTTCCGGGCCCCCTAGAGGATTTCACCTACCCGCTTACATACTTCCTGCCCGGCTAGTAAAATTGGGAATTTTGGTTAAGTTTGGCAACATCTACCAAACATTGAAGAAAATTTCCTGAAAATTAAAGAAAACTTCCCAAAATGTGGCAAATGAAAAGTTCCCAATAATTAGAGGAAATTTCCTGAAAAGTCCCAAAATTGAATAGTGAAGAAAATTGCTCGGAAATGAAGAAAATTTCCTGCAAAGTGAAGAAAATTCCCCAAAATTGATGGACATTTACAGAGAATTTGAAAAAAATGTTCCAAAACTCGATAAAATTTGTCTGGAAATAAAAAAAAGTTCCTGAAAATTATCTAAAACGAGTTCCACAAATCAGTAAAATTTGTCAATAATTATAGGCAATTTCGCGAAAATTGAAGAAATAAAATGTCTAAAAATGAAGGAATTTCTCGAAATGTGCAGAATTTTTATCGAAAATTGATAGATGTTTTCCGAAAATCGAAAAACATTCTCCGGAAATGAAGAAGTTCCTGAAAATTAACTCTAATAAACAAAATTAAAATATCCTAAAATTTAGAAGAAATCTCTCGAAAATCGAAAAAACAGGCCAAAATGAAGAAAAAACAAAAAATTTCGATAGTTAGAGGAGCAGGTTTTGGCTTTGGTTTGGGATGGGAAAAGGAGAAGGAGGGAGGGGGGAGGAGGGGGTGTAGCTATCGCAAAATAATCTTCTTTTCCGGAAATTTTTCTTCCTTTTTGGCCAATTTTTGTGAAGTTTTCCTCAAATTTTGGGAGCTTTCCTTATTTTCCGGGCAATTTTCTTCAATTTTCGAGAAGTTTCTTTCATTTTTGGGCAGCTTTTTCAATTTTTTTTCTTTAATTTAGCGTAATTTAATTTTCTGCAATTTGCTTCCATTTTCGGGAAATTTTCTTCTATTTCCGGGCACTTTTTGATTTGGGGAAAATTTCCTTTAATTATCTTGAAATCTACCAGGTCGGGCATGATTCCGGCGACAAATCACTGATTCAAAAACTACATTTTACCTCTCTGCCTGACTATATAAATATGTTTTAGGTTTACCACCAAATGCCATAAATGTTATAGTTCTAGGAGAGCTGGGTCGCTTTATCTTTAAAAGTCAAACAATACTAAAGCAAATAACATATTGGTTAAGACTTCTTATTCTTGATAAAGACAGGTATTAGACTCATTGTTATGTAGAACAAAGAATATTGGGAAACAAAGGAGTGCTATCATGGGGACTGTGTGTTAAAAATATTTTGTATGAAACTGGGTTTGGTAATGTTTGGGAAGGGCAGGGAGAAGGGATTACTACGCATTTCTATGAAAATCTTAAGCAGCGAGTTTTTGATATAGATGGACAGAACTGGTTGAGTGATATTTAATCTAAAAGTTCTTTGCGTTGTTATGCAAAATTTAAATCAGAAAGCTATGCAGAGCCATACCTATTATTCAATAATGTTTTTAAGTTTAAAAAGTTGGTCTCTAAAATCAGATGTGCTTGCCTTGAAATTGAAGTCAACAAAGGCCGTTATTGTAATATAACCTATGCACAGAGGTTCTGTCAGGTTTGCAATTCGAAAGAAGTTGGAGATGAATATCATCTTCTCCTAATTTGTCCATCCCTTTCTGAAATCCGCTGTAAATTTATCCCAAAGTATTTCTTCCAGACTGCAACTAGAACAAAATGTAATACTTTATTAGCAGCTAGTTCTAAATACTTATTTTTGCGGTTATCACACTTTATTTTACACGCATAGAAGCAAGACGTTTGTTTCTTTCTCTTGTATTATTGTTTGTTGTAAGAACCTCAATCATGTACCATTTAATTTATCGTTTATGTTTGTGACAAAGGCAAGATGGCCTAAAGCACTGTAATGAATTGTATTGTATTGTATCGTATTGTATTGTATTGTATTGTATATACGATTGGTGCCCAAGTATCGTTTTGTCAACATCATGCCGAGTCGGGAGGGCATGACCCAGATATCTAGTCGGAAATGATTCCGACCGACTAAAACTAGTATCCGATCGACGTGGGGGAGGAGAGGAGAGGGGGAGGTGGGGGTATGCCGCCTAGCCCACCGCCTCGTACGGCCATGAGTGGATGTGATGGTGATTCTAATTCAATCAGACATTCCATTTCATTAAATGAGTCCTAAATGTTCCCGTGGGCAGGGATTCTTAGAAAAGGATTTTTTAAAATATTTTTGTCCAAATTTTTTTGACAACTTTTAGGCTATGGGTGCAGCGATTAAATCCACCATAGCCCCCTTCCTCACCCAGGATCGTATTTTTACATTGAAGACGGCCATTTTATGAAAAGTAGAAGAGGCGTTACCTGGTAACATCATATACTGATATAGGAAGGGCTCTTCTGGTATTGATAACGTTTAATGTCCAATTTTGCGTGAAGTGTCAATGAATTGATGATTTAAAAAGTCAATAAAAACAACAATTCATGATTGAAGTAGAGCCACAGCAGTGTCGTGCTGCCGTGGTGGATGCTACGGCCCTAGTCATAGCAT
>JAIGNY010003294.1:375000-400000 GCA_020152595.1 Chiridota heheva | reverse complement strand
TTTGGTACAGTTTTCAATGAACTTTTAACAACAAATATTGATTTTGTAGATTGGTATTCGGTATGTTATTTCATGTTAGCTTCTCGTTATATTGATTTACGTCTTTCACGTACCTTATGGTCTATAAGTTATCATATTTGTATGCAAATGCAAATTGGTTAAGATAATTGATTCGATGTAATCATGCTAATGTGAAGATGATTAATTTCTTATTCTTCATGGACACCCATACCTTCACCTTTTCATAAATGATGTACTACTTTGATGTATTACTTTGATGAATCTTTACTTACGATATGTTGTTTATTGTATCTTTCAGGGTTTAATTTCCCTAGTTTCAACATGAAGTAATAAAACGTGCAACAGAAATTAAAACTCTTTTCGTAATCATTAAACTACCTGTGCTACATATATATATATATATATATATATATATATATATATATATATATATATATATATATATATATATATATATATATATATATATATATATATATATATATATATATATATATATATATATATATATATATATATATATATATATATATATATATATATATATATATATATATATATATATATATATATATATATATATATATATATATATATATATATATATATATATATATATATATATATATATATATACATATATATATATATATACACACATATATATAGTCAGTTAGTTAATTAGTTAGTTAGTTAGTTAGTTAGTTAGTTACTTACTTAGTTAGTTAGATACTTAGTTGAATAGTTAGTTACTTAGTTAGTTAGTTCAGCTAACTTTAGTATCGGTCTGAAGATCTACAATACTTACGATTCATATTATTGAGAGCAATCAAATCTTCGATTCGGTCTAAAGATTTCATATATTTATAGTTCATTTTATTGAGAGCAATCAACTCTTCGATTTGATCTAAAAATCTCCAATACTTACCGTTCATATCATTGAGAGTAATCAGTTGTCTGATAATTTCGATGAAAGCCTGTTTGTTGCCGTGGCCTTTTCCTTTGCCAGGACCTGCATGGTTCCAGTCTGGACCTGCATGGTTCCAGCCTGGACCTGTACGCTTCCAGCCAGGACCTGCAGGGTTCCATCCTGGACCTGCAGGGTTCCATCCTGGACCTGTAGTGTTCCAGCCTGGATCTGTAGTGTTCCAATCAGACAAAGTCAAATAATTGTCTTCGTTGGTATCTAAGGTGCGCAAAACCGCCCAGATTTCGGGACGAATCAAAATTGTTTCTTCCCTTTGTGTACTTGCACTTCTAACAGTTCTCTTAAGAAATGTTCTTGGTCTGAAAATGTAATAGGAGAGAGATATATTTGACCAATCATTAAAGTTAGCTGAGGGCTTGAGAGGGTCAGGCGGGGTGGAGTGGGACGGACTTATCGATTGCCAGGTTGAATGCTTTCTTCTGAAAATACAATTTTATTACTTTAAAGGAAAATTGCTCTAAAACGGTAGCTCTCAGAAAACTTTGTCAAGTCTATCTACATGATATTTCCTGCCGAGTACAACATTGATGGAAAACTGATTAAACCAGTGTTTTTTCCAACCTGTAGCCGGAGTTGAGTATACATATAAACGACTACAGGATGTTACTTAGGTGTTGAATAAGGTTTTAATTGTTTAGAAATATAAAACAAGCCCCCTCTAGTTGATATAATATACTTGGCAGCAAAAATTATGTTGCTGGTATTTAGTAGATTAAACAGTTTACAAGTGATCTTTCAAGCAATTTTTTTCTGCAAAATAATCTCATTAAAGATGTATTCTCAAGCAAATTTCTTCATCACCAATAAAACCGTTACACATTGGTAAAGTCATTTCAGCGGCTGTATTTGGTTGGCAGGTTGGCTTACCAGTGATTGTGTAAATATTCCGAATCAGAAACGTTGGATTGCAGTGTATTTTCATCTCCACGTTAAGACAATTTCTGTCAGTGACCTTTAACGGATTAGGTCAGTGGTCAAACAAGTCCATCTAATATGCAAGAGCACTTCAATAGAAACACACTGGTGCAGAACGCATTTAGAAATCTTACTCCAATTAGGAGATATTCATGTTTAAAGTTACCAAGTCTTATCTGTGCATAAACAGAGAAATGACTGGTGTCGTAAGTCTACTATGGAAGTTTGGTGTCTTCATCTTCACATTCTAACAATTGTTGATGTATTTCAAAGAATTCGTTAAAAACTTTAATACTATTTTAGGGGTTTTCCCACAGAGTTTTTCAAGTGGTAAATTATAATTACCCTTACGTCTTACAAGATTCTGTTTGACTGTTTTCCTGACATATCCAATGGTTTTTAAGCTACAAAATCGCAGGACAAAATATGATAGAAGGCATAAAGATTTTAAGGAATCTGAGGCTATAACATCAAAACTAGTCTGATTTCAGTTGTTTCTACACATTATACCACACTTTAATCTTAGATATCTCTTTGACGGACTATGATTTTTGAATGCTTTATTCAACAGTTTACCATTTTTGTTTCTTTTCCGCTGCTTGACCACTGAATACAATGACGCCCATGCACCCTTTTTCTTTTCACGAACTTTACCAAGGCAGGAAAGCCAACCGGAGAGGTAAAAAGCGGTGTGGATCGTGTGGTAAGCTGTCTTGCTGGTTGACACTTAAACCCGATGAAAGTTTTTACAAAACAAATTTCAAACAATGGTCAAATTGAAGAACTCAGCAAATGGCATGTTACGTACAACACTATCAGTCAGTGAATCACGGGCAGTGTGCTCACAAGTCTGCAAGTAGGCCTATGTATTGTAAATACGATTACATGGCACGATATTTCTTACATTATCCTTGCTGTGACCGGCCAGTCGTCGGGATTTCCATCTGGGTCACATGGATCGGTAGGCGGGCAGCATGGTGCAACAAACGGAACGGCAACAAAAATGACTGCAAGGATCAAGATGAGCTGTTTTGCCATTTTGTTATCTGTATGAATAGAGAAATAAATAAATGAAAAGAACAAGGAGCATCAAGGAGCGCCGGGAGCATCAATGAGCACCAGGAGTACCAAGGGACACCGGGAACACCAAAGAGCACCTAGGAACATCGGGGAAGGCCAAAACCAACCGGGAAGTATCGAGGAGCACAGGGGAACACTAAGGGACACCGGGAATACCAAGGAGTACCAACCCAGATAGCACAAAATGGCTGGCCCAACGTTGGCTAAAGGTTGGCTGCTCGTAGTTTTGCGGTTGGGCCAAAAGGTTGCTTTAACAATGAATCAACTTTTTAAGCTGTTACACTGTTTGGAAAACAATATATCATACAACAGGAAACAAAAGTGGCAGCCCGGACACGCGCGCGGTGCATGCAACACGGTAAAACCACAGTTTACTCTAAACAGGTAAAGCAACTATGCTTAACAGTGTTCAAAATACGGTCACTTTATCTCGACGCTTGTCAGTTCGGGAGCAAGCCGAAAAACTGGGTACCTTGAAATACCCAACAAATTAGGTACTTTTATGTATTACGTTATCGCATGAGCCTACACTTTTGACTAGCCAACACTAAACATATGGGGTTTTCATTTTCCGCTCCGGATTGTCCAAAATTTTATCGGATAACTTGAAATTTTGGAGACGGATTATAGATAGATATTTAAAACTTTTTGCCGCTGCTTTTTGATATTCATGGTCGCCTTTTTGAGAGAATCAACAAAACAGATTACGGGCAGTCTTTTTTGTTCATTTTCTCAAAGAAGAGTCGATGAATTTCAAAAAGCAGCGGCAAAAAGTTTTGAATATCTATTTACTATCCGTCTCCAAAATTTCAGGATATCGAGTGCAATTTTGGACAATCCGGAGCGGAAAATGAGAAACCCCATATGTTTAGTGTTGGCTAGTCAAATGTGTAGGCTCATGCGATGACGTAATACATAAAAGTACCCAATTTGTTGGGTATTTCAAAGTACCCAGTTTTTCGGGCTGCTCCCGAACTGGTTGTTCTATAACTTTCAGCGGCATCTCCATCTTTCCATATGAAATTATTTTGAGCAATGCATGCAAATGTATCTGGTTAATTTAAACTGAGTATAAAAGGATTAAAAAGTCAATATCTACTGTTTATTTCAAATTTATTATCGTAAAATGACGGTAAAAAGTGATATGCAAACTTATTGGTAACTGAAATTGAAGTTCCTCTCTTCTTAGCATTTTGAATTTGTAATGAATTTACGAAATAGTCAAAAGTATTGTAAATAATGTTTTCACAAAAATTTACTCGGAAGCTAAAGTTTTTTAATAGAACGCCACACAAGTGGAGGTTTATTTAAAAATTACTGTTGTATTACAGCTTTTCAACATTGTGATAAATTTGGACCAGACTAAGTATGTTAGAAATATCATAGTTAAGCAAAAAAGAGCGAATTTGAAACTTTTTAATACATCCAGACTGCAAACATTTTCAAAGAACTTGAGTGAAGAATCAAGCAGACAAGATGGAATTAATCAAAATGCTTAGATGGTTATAATAATAGTTTTCTAATATCGTAAAATTAAGTTTAAAAAAGAGAACAATTTCAAATCAATTAGCTACAGTAGAAATATATACTCAAAGGAAACTGTATAAAGCTGGAATTAATTAAAACGGTTAGATGACAATGATAATAGTATTCTGCTACTATTTTGATTTAATGTGTCATTTAAAGTATAATTTGTACTATCCCTAAATATGCATCTGGTTTAAATAATCAAGTTCCAAAATGCAAAAATCTAACAAAATCAAACGTCTGTTTTTTTCACACTTTCACAAGTTCACAATAGTAGAGATTGTGTTTACTTAAATCAGTGGCCCAGCGAAAGAGCGCGTATGGGGGGAAAAACTATCGGAAAGCCAATAAGAAATTTGCAACTTGAGGCAGAATGTATTTAAACCAGAAGCAAAAGGTTTTGTGGTTCCGATCCTTTTTCCACAAGCTGATTGATTTGCAAAACTTGTCTTAACTGTCATATTATTGTATATCATGAACAATTTGTTCCATGATACTTATTCATAAGCCACACCCACCATGCAGATCAATATAAATGTTGACAACATTAGCATTTGCACAATAATTAACAACATTATCACAGCAAGAATGATGCAAAAACAGTTGCTCATTTATTCTATTTCAAGAATTTGTCAGTAAGCCCCGCCTACTCATTAATATTTATGATATCATTACCACATTGGAACAAATGTACAAACCATTACCCATCTGTGTACCTGATATAGCATAAATCTGATATATTGTTCATGAGATACAGTATAGTGTTTACATCATTTAGCACTTTCACAATTAGCCACGCCCAGCATGCGTATTAATGACATCTGCTGATAACATAAGCATGTACACATCATGTTTAATACGGATATACAGTTGCTCGTTTATCACTTTTTCAATATTTTTTACTTATTAGTATGCATGATATCACTACCAAAAACAAACAAAAACATTTACAGACCATGGGCTTTCTGTGTACCAAATATGACATGAATCAAGATTACCGTTCTTGAAATACTGTACTTACAAGCTCTTTTCAGCAAAATTACATTAAGCCTCGCCCACTACGCATATTAATGAATTTCAACGTTTTACATCATGAACATGTACACAGCAGCTAACATCATAATGATTCCAAATATGAAACAAAACAGACATGCGGTTGTTAAAATATGAACATTTCAATATTTTTACATTAAGCCCCGCATACTCATAAATATGCAACATATTACCATCAAAAACAACAGGGCACAGCTACAGACCATAGCTTATCTGTGTAGCGAATATGACATGAATCTAGTTAAACCGTTCTTAAGATACCGTGTTTACAAGCTGTTTTCAACAAAATAATGTTAAGCCCCGCCCACTACGCATATTAATACAATTCAACGTTTTTACATCATGAACATGTACACAGCAGCTGACATCAAAATTACACCAAATTTGAAACAAAACAGACATGCGGTTATTAAGATATTAACATTTAAAGATTTCTACATTAAGCCCCGCCTACTCATTAATATGTATGACATCACCATCAAAAACAATAGGGCAGATCTACAGACCATTGGCTATCTGTGTACCACATATGACGTGAATCTATAGTTTACCGTTCTTGAGATATAGCATTTACGAAATAGATAGAAATGGCCGTCACACACACAAACCCTCCCCCCACCCCCACCCCTCCATCCCACCTACCCCCCCCTACCCCCCACACACACATACCCACACACACACACATATGCATACACACACATACATACACACACGCCATCATGACCGCACAGGTTCCTGATGCTATCGCATCGGAAGCAAAAACGGTTGATTTGTTTTGGCACTTTGAAATTTTAGGCGAGAGAAATCGGAGATTTAAGATTATAATTTGGCAAATGTAGATCATAATTTTAAAAAATCAGGAAGCTATAAGATCATGGCTGATGTATGAGTGTCTACCAAATACACCACCTGAAGAATTTGTGACAAATATCTTTGATCAGTAACATAAGTTACCTTCATTTTGAATGCAATACATTCACAACTGTTCTTAAAGGTGTATATAGTGTATATAACATTTAGTTATTTAAAAAAGTAGAACAGGTTGAGCAGAGCAGTTTAAGAATCATGTAAAAATAACGCTTTTAGCTTTTTGACTTATGCCCAATATATGGTTATGGTTGAAATTATTTTCGAATTTTTATTATTGCTAAATTTGTTAAGTAATCTGGACGGACCGCTCAAAATCTTTATGTAATTCTTTAAAATTATTTCTAAATCTCCGTTATAATCAGAAAATCTATTTCTGCTAGAGTTTGATTGAGAGTGTGGTAAAATTCAAAACATTTTGGTCTAAATTTTCTGCACCACATAATTTTAATGGACGTTTAAACAAATGATTTACAAAATAAAATACCAAGGTTGTCCTGTAATACAGGTTTAAACGAAAATTTGCATATGTATATCAATGATACGCTGTAAAATTTGTAACTGATGTTGATAATTTACTTTGCTACTTTCAAAGTTTTTAATAAATTTTCAAATAATTTAGCTAATGTTGTCTTTACATTTCCATATATGTTTAAGAATCTGAAAATGTGACGAAGCTCGTGAGACTTTATTCATTTTATGCCTGACATTTAAACTTTAAAATTTGATATTTGCTAAACTGCTAATTGGACGAAGAAATTGCGAAGATTTTTCACATATTTATTTGGTCCTTTTGTCCTCTTCATACCAGATATACATGTCAGGTCACTGAACTAATCCTGTATGATGCTCAAATTAAACAAAGATCATGACACCGCCTATCCAATCTTGTTGTTTGGAAATGACCCAGGCGATTTATGTTCCGCATTTTATGGTTGATAGGTAGTAAAAGAATAGAATATAGATATAATTGGCAAAGGCAAACACCACCATCTGACCAGCAAAAGCGCCGCTATATAGCACACGGCATGGTACAATATACAACTTGTACATGATACAACTAGCCAGGCTAGTAATATAAGTTAAGTTATAAAGGTGTAGCTAAACAGTTGCATATAATATGCTACTTTGGCGTGCAGTTTAATATCGAGTGTAATAAGACTGTATATAGGAAATAAGTAAGTTGGTCTAAGCTGGCCATGACTGTATGATGATACTGGCGTACCCACGATTTTTGTTTCAGGAAGGAAGATGGAGGAGGGGGTTAACGGCATAAGCGGCGAGAAGTATTTTTGATGAGGGATAACTGAAAGTATCTTGCAGTAAGGCGACATTGCTTTGCGATATTGACAAAGCTTCACGGCGTGGGGTTCAGGGGCCCTACTAAGGGTCTCTGGTGGAGGAGTTCGGAGGCTTCGCCCAAGGAACCTCTGAGATATTACGCATTTTAGAGATGAAATGTGTTAAAATTAAAGCCAAATCGCGTGGTGTGTTTTCAAGGGGCAAAGTTCCTGAAAGCTACGGGACATGAAGGAAACGTTTTGAGGTACAGGTAGCACATCATTAGGATGATAAACTAGACGCACTAACCTCTGGATACATTTTGCATTTTTATTACACATTATACACACTCTTGAATTTTGTTTTTATTTTTTAGCTCAAAAACAAAAGCACACATGGCAATTAACATTTCAGTAAAACTTGCTTCCCTGTGCTTTAATTTTATGGTATGGCCCTCTGCCCCCTTCTCTTCCCTCTAGATACGCCAATGTATGATGCTAGTAATTGCAACAAGAAAAAGAGAATACTAATGCGAAAGAATTATGAAAAATACGTTGCATCTGTGAAACCACTTAGAAACCACTTACCTTTGGTCACTGTTGTAAATGAATGAAGAATCTGAGATTGGTGATACCCGGGGTGCTGTCGTGCTGTTTTATGTTTCTCTCATAAATGTTGTTGCCATTTTGATAAGAAACAGTTTTCTGATTTCAGGTTTAAAAACAATTTGATTTTAGATTAGCGCAGAATTTCTTGACAAACAAGGTTCAAAGATAAGTTAAACCAATCATTGTTATCGAAAACAATATTTGACTTTGAGACAGTTTTCCTATTTCAGATTTAAAAGCAATCTAATTTTCAATTAGCGCAGACCTTCATGAGAAAAAGGTTCGACAGTTCAACAAAACATTAATACCAAGCAAAATTCGATAAAAAAATGACTAATGTTCAGGTTAACAAAATTTACTTCAAACAATTGCCAAATTAATATGAGCGGTTTCTATGCCAAATTCATATGAGCGGTTTCTATGACAATTCAAGCGCAAGAAAACACGTGAGGAACCAGGCCACCCGTAATACTTTGAATAGGAAAATAAGGTTGCACCTGACTGCCTGACCACTTCCAGGAAAAGGGTCGCAAAGCGAGAGCATTGTAAAATTAGCAGATAAATATAATCTCCCGGATCCTAACCTTTTCAGCTTTTTGCCAATATTGATAGTATTAAAAGTAAAGAAAATAATTGAAATTTTCATTGATATGTAATATATTTGTATTCATATCTGAATATCATAATATAATAAAGAAACATTTTCTGAAAATGAATATTTACAAAATCATTTTGAAATAATAATATTTTGGAAACTATTATAGCATACCCATCTTGCTTGTTCCACCAGTGTTCACATATTCTTGCTCTTTTCCACGCGAGTGATATTTCATGCACCCCCGCCCCTCCCCCTCCCCTGCACTCATGCAGCAGTCTGGGAGATATCCTAGAAGAAAGGTTCAGTGAAGGATACCATTAAGAAATATTTCCCATTAGGTGTCATTCTAATCATAAATCTGGAAAAATATGGATTGTTTTATCATGACATTTGTCCAAATTAAGTCGTCATAGTGATTCTCGCGATTTATGCAGAACTTTCTGCTATCTACCAATTCGAATTTTATATATATATATAAGCAAAATTGAAGTTGGGTAGACTAGATTAGGTAGAAAATGAATATCTTGAAATATAAATATAACAAATAGGCTTTAAGGTTCAGATTCTTCTATCTTTTTTATATAGCTGGAAAATGATAACCGGTACTGAAAAATAATGATAATACATTTCTAAAATATGCGAACAGTTTCATATAGCTAATGTGTAATTTTGTTACCAAATGAAACAAGGTTTTGCCAGCCTGCTACTTGAGAAACAAAACTGTAAGTAGTGGAGCATTGGATCGATCATCTTTTTTACTATGCTCTTCAACAGTTTTCATAAACCCAGAGCACTACATACTTTACTAACCTGGGACAACATTAGCACCTTCTTTACTCAGAAATTTACTTAGTAGTAACGTGATCAATGATACAGTAGCATGATAAAATTGTTGTGATTTATCTTAGTGTAGTCAGTGTCATCATACCTTACTTTACACTTACTCTCAGCTACAGCTGAGATGCATTTGGGAACATCTTGTCAGATTTCTCTGCATGACATACATGTAGCTCTGTCATGCAGGGGTGGAGCCAGAGGGGACGGGGCCATGACCCTCCCTCTAAGACTTATCCGATAATACTTTTTTACCATGAGATAATTTTTAGTCACGGTTTATGTAAATTTCCTTCAAATCTCGGGACATTTCAATCAATTTTGGGGAAATCCCTTTCATTCTTTGTATAATTTCTCTTATTCTAGTGTTATTTTTTTTCAATTTTCGGTATTTTGTGATAAATTGTGGTAAACTTTCTTCATTTTAGGGCATTTATTCTCGAATTATTATTCAATTTTCGGTGAATTTCCTTTATATTTGGGAACTGTCTTTTGATTTTGACAATTTCTTTAATATTCGTGCAACTTTCTACAATTGTCGGAAAATTTCCTTCAAGTTCCTATTGCAGCAATTTTTATCCGATTTTCGGTAAAATACTTTCATTTTGGAGCATTTTTAAACCGACATTTAATTAATTTCCTTACATTTTCTGTGAATTTGTTTCAATACTTGTGAAATTTCCTTCAAATTGGGGCCATTTCTATTCAATTCCTTTAAGTTCATTTTGGAGAAATTTTGTGCTTCTGTTTTGGGCAATTCCCCAATTTCCTTAATTCTTGTGCAATTTTCTTCAATTTCATTTATTTTGAGGTAAGTTTCCTTCAATGTTTGGGAAATTTACTTCCTTTTAGGGCAATTTTTCCTCAATTTTTGGTCAATTTATTTCATTTGGGCGCAATTTTTCTTCAATTATTGGTAAATTTTGTCTAATTTTTGAGAAATTTTCTCTACTGTTTGGGTAATTTTCTTCATTTAGGCAATTTTTCTTCGATTTTCGTTATTTTTTTCTTCAATTTTTGGTAATAACTTTCTTTCATTTGGGTTTAAGTTTCCTTTGATTTTCGGTGTAAAGTTTTTCAATTTTCAGGAAATTTTATTTAATGTTTGGAATTTTTTTTAAATTCTTATGCAATTTTCGGAAATGTCCTTTATTTTGGTGTAATTGTTCTTTGTTCGCCGGTATGTTTTCTTCAACTTTTGGGAAATTCCTTCAATGTTTGTGATATATCTCCTTCATTTTTTGGACAATTTCTATCGTTTTGTGGACAATTTTTCTTTGATTTTCGAAAAATGCTGCCAAATTTAAGTAAGATTTACCATGATTTTGTAAAAGTTTTCTTTAATTTTTTGTTAATTATCCCCAATTTTCCAAATCGAAAGAAAACCTTTCAGAGAGTACCTTTCTCTCTGTTCTCCGATTATAAGACTGCACACTGTCCCAATCTGTTTTATTAATCATGACAAAACAGCTCATAAAACACGTTATCATGCACATCATGCATGTTTTGGCTAGACTTGCCCCCTCCTCCTTGACATTTTATCTTGGCTACGCTCCTGCTGTCATAGTCCTGTATCTGCAGGAATCACATCCGGGAAAGTCATAGGTCGTCTAATACTTCCTGTGATGGAAAGTTGCCAATGTACTAGATCAGATACGATTCAACCTTTGGTCGATCAATCAATGGCAGTGCCCGATAAAGCGTGCTCTTTTCTTTGCCGCAGAAATCGGCGATTGGCGGGATGTTCCCATGTATTTATTATTTTTTTGTGGGGTGATCTTTCAAATTGATTTTGACTCTCATAAGGATTCAAGGGTAAATTCCGTTGTTGAGCTTTTGTAAGTCCCTTTTCATCATCCAAGTTTCTGCTCCGTAAACTGGTAAAAGAGGATGCATTCCATGCAAGCTCGAAGGATTGAAATATTTGTGTCTGTCTGTCTGTCTGTGGAGATTTTTCATTTTCGTGCCAGAAAGTCCGTCGTGCTATCTGGTACATAAGACCCAAGCAGGAATTTGTCATCTAATTAAAAGATTCCTCTGTAAAGTCGTCAACATCTTTGAAAAGTTTTTCTTTGAGGTGATAACAGACATGTGATCTTCGGATTCATTCAATGTCAGACATTCCGTTTTCTTGACGTTTAGCATAAGTCAAGCTTCATATGCAGCAGTTTCATGACAATAAAGAAGATATTGTGCATCTGACAGAAGGTCATATGTAACTGTAGGCCGGGTCATCAGTATAGTGTAGGTTTGAGATGTTTCCAGGGCTGGCGGAAAGAATTAAGGGCAAGGGGCCAAACATCCAGTGAGGGCACTTTCTTAATATAAGATTTCTAATGAGTTCTTTTTAAGGAGAAAAGTTTCAGTAAAGTGCGAATAGCCCGAAAAAGGAGTTCTAAACTATAAACAGATGAATAGTTTGTTCCTTATGGATGGGGTTTCATATAACATTTAAAAGGGCACTTGCAGCGCCTTTCTCCCTTTACTCTAGCAGTCCAGAAGAAGAGGAGCAATGACCCCACTTGGCCCCGTCGTTCTGTCGACCATGTGTGCCTGCTTTGATGGCGCTTGGATTTCGAAGCTGGATAGTTAAATCATTTACGTTGATGTAGTAAATAGGTTGCCTCAGAATATAGTCAACCACAATAAAACAGATATAAAGCCAAAGTGTCTCCTTGCAGGATACCAGTTGTGAATATGAATTCCGTTGTAGGACAATCAGCAGTTACAACAAAGCAGGAGGGACTATCGTAGAGGATGCCAAATGCCCCCACAATTTGATCTGGGAGACCGTATAGGGGTATAATGATGTAGAAGCGTAGAGAGTAGTAGCCAATAGTTATAAGCAGATGAGGTTGGTATTTAATATATTAAAGTCTATATAGTAATCATTGCGCATGCTCTTTGGGCTGAATCAGGAGCATGAACCGTCCAATCTGAAAATTTACAATTTCTTGCAATTACCTTTATAACATCACACTGTACACGGTAAAGTCACTTTTCAACACGCTCGCGCAAACTTTGAGAGCAATAATTCCTAAACGGTAAAAAGATAGCAACATGATTTTACACCATATTGTTACTTTCATAATCCTCTCTAATACATATGAATATGAAAATTTGCGGGAATATTCCTTTAAATATCTGCCAAATTTTTGATGAGATGAATTTAAATGCAAACTGAAACCTCTGATGGAAATGTTTAAATATATTGTCGCATATAGCAGAGCATATCTTCGCCTTTAACAAATATATATATATATATATATATATATATATATATATATATATATATATATATATATATATATATATATATATATATATATATATATATATATATATATATATATATATATATATATATATATATATATATATATATATATATATATATATATATATATATATATATATATATATATATATATATATATATATATATATATATATATATATATATATATATATATATATATATATATATATATATATATACATATTTATCAACAAGCAGGATCTGAGCTGCAACCAGTGGTTTCACCTTAGCGGATCGTCAGGCAACTGAAAGCTAGGTAATTATTCAGAACAGGTCAGCGCTTCTTCTTAGTACGGTTGGGTGGTCTCATTTTACAATGGCGGCAAGAGGATACTATTTCTGATCTTTTGTTGAGGAGGTTTTCTTTGGTTGCGTTGACAATGGCTAGTTTTTCCTCGGTGCATAGATTGCATTGTTTAGATGAATTCATTAAGGTGTTTGATTGTTTGACGATCGACCAGGTGATCTTGAAGTTTTCGTCCTTTTCTTTTAAAGCCCAGATGAATTTAGAAAGCTCTGTTTCGCTGGAATGCATTCTGTGTTTGAAAGACTTGTTGTGATTGTAAAACCGCTGTTTGAAGTCCCCACCTGTCATGCCAATGTATGTAAAGACAGCATCACTTTGATAGTAGAGAGAGAGAGTTGAACACACAATTACAATGACGGGGTCGTCGCCTGCGTATTCGCTTATGATAGTACAAATGCTATCACGAAACGCTTAATACGACCCAGACGAGAACACAGGTACGACGTACGGACAGACATAACATCGACAACCAAGTCAATGTCCACGGCCTTTGATAACCAGTTGTGGTGCACTGGCGAAAACTTTGATAGTACAGCTACAGCTCCATTAAAAACATCAAATCAATCATCCAAAGCCACAACTCGAAAACCCTATCACAAACAAGCTCAATCACCCCCCAAAAACAATGCAACTGCCGCATAAAAAGTGACTGCCTCCTGAATGGAGATTGCTTGGCTAAAGCCATTGTGTACAAAGCTCAAGTACACAAAAACGATGCCGTCTTTACATACATTGGCATGACAGGTGGGGACTTCAAACAGCGGTTTTACAATCACAACAAGTCTTTCAAACACAGAATGCATTCCAGCGAAACAGAGCTTTCTAAATTCATCTGGGCTTTAAAAGAAAAGAACGAAAACTTCAAGATCACCTGGTCTTCAAGATCGATCGTCAAACAATCAAACACCTTAATGAATTCATCTGGACAATGCAATCTATGCACCGAGGAAAAACTAGCCATTGTCAACGCAACCAAAGAAAACCTCCTCAACAAAAGATCAGAAATAGTATCCTCTTGCCGCCATTGTAAAATGAGACCACCCAACCGTACTAAGAAGAAGCGCTGACCTGTTCTGAATAATTACCTAGCTTCAGTTGCCTGACGATCCGCTAAGGTGAAACCACTGGTTGCAGCTCAGATCCTGCTTGTTGATAAATATGTATAATTGCTCTGCTACTGCATCGAGCACTTTTTACCAATGTTGAGAAACATCAAATTTCTATATATATATATATATATATATATATATATATATATATATATATATATATATATATATATATATATATATATATATATATATATATATATATATATATATATATATATATATATATATATATATATATATATATATATATATATATATATATATATATATATATATATATATATATATATATATATATATATATATATATATATATATATATATATATATATATATATATATATATATATATATATATATATATATATATATATATATATATATATATATATATATATATATATATATATATATATATATATATATATATATATATATATCACCCCTTTAAAGCAGCATCAGACAAAGAGAGTTTTTGATTCTCATGGTGTTTACTAAGTTATGCCTTATTTGACTCGCCGATCAAAGCTAGGTTATTTAAACAATGAAAGGCTTATCTTCTTAAAAACATTGCAGCTGTATAATCTCATTAGAATCAGCATGCTGATTGGTTTAAGGTAATTCTCCTACATGTTGTACCTAATTGGTTATCTCACTGCGCATGTTTTACACTGATTGGTGATTTAATCTAAGTACGCGTGTCTTTTCCCAGCGCAAGATAGCATTTTTTTAAGTGAAGAAAGTCGGTCACAACCGGCAAAAGAAAAAGTTGAAAGTTCAAAGCACTTATATCAAATTTAAGAACTAGAAATAAAGGATAATTTCCAATTTTTTTGTGTGTATATTTTGTAAAAATGTTTGTGCCGGTCTTCGAAGACAGAAAGAAATATAGAAATCGAGTAATTTAATCTACTGTACGCACCGTTATTTTGATGTGCATCCAGAGTTTTTCTCTCATCGGAAGTGGATAAGTTGTTTTAGTAATATACTGCTTGTGCGAAAATTCTACAGAGTTTGGAGAAAAAAATTCTCTGAGTAAACAAAACATTTGCGAGGTTAAGAATTTGGACTTTTTCTTTGATGCCTGGAAAAACTAAAATTCGACAGCATTGTTTTAAAAGAATACAATTTTCATTAAAAGTTCTGCTATTTTGACCCTATTCAGGGAATCTTATTGTTCAATTAATCAATGATGAATAATTACAATTCCAACTCTAATTCCAACTGTTTTACTTTGTTCTGATTGTCTTCAATAAAATTACATTTAAAATAGATCGATTCTAGAATTTAAAAATCTTTATTATTGCATTGATCGCTTGCAAAGAGTCTATATATTTACATATAAATATGATATAAATACATAGGTTAGAATTAAAGACGGCTCCCATTGATGTTTTGCCTTTCATCACCGGAAAAACGGTATCTATCTATTTTTCACAACTTCTCAAGTACTTTGAAACAGTTAAAGGTTACGAATTGTATTTAAGGTTTTAAGTGTCTGACTGTTAAATCAGCAGAATGTTATGATAAGTCCTTGGTGCCGCTTTTTCTTAATATTCATAAATGATATTGATGATGTTTTCTATAGCCATATTTTAATATTGGCTGATAATACTAAAGTTTTTAGGAAGATTGTAGACGAGAATAAAGTTTTATCTTTACAGAATGGTAATAAAAAGCTGCATATCTGACCTGACAAATGGCAACGTTATTCAAAATTGGTAAGTGCAAGTTTTACATTTTGGTCATATTATTCTATGTTATAACTTCTTTATGAATGGACAGCTATGCGGTGAATAAAGAAAATGATCTTGGTGTTGCTGTTTCAAACTCACTTAAAGTAAATGCCCAAGTTGTTGCATGTGCAAAAAGAGCAAACAGAATTCTGGTATACGGAACTTTTGATGCAAAAGAACCAAAATTAATGTTAAAGTTATACGATTCTGTTGTACGACTTTAAATGGAATTTGACATCAATTTTGGAGCTCATATTTAAAGAGTGACATTTATTTAATTGAGAAAGTGCAGATGAGATTTTCGAGCATGATATACCTGCTTTGCAGCAGGTGACATATGAAGAAAGGCTTTGTTCTCTAAAACTTACGACATTATTCACAAGAAGACTGCCAGCTGACTAGATTTATTTGATAGAGATTTTAAGGTTTTCTGAAGGTTTATGAGAGAGTCAATACTCAAGTCTGCTTACATTTTAGTGACATTTCTTTCGACAGCGGTGATTCTTTGAAATGTTGTGCTAAGTACCCAAGACAGCATGTACGGAGACATTATTTGTCGGTTAGAGTTATGTCTGAATGGAATGCCGCTTCACAGACTGTCATTGGTTCTACCAGTGTTGATCAGTTCAAGCTCAGCAAATAATTGGACGTTTTCTGAACGTTTTACGTCCCATCCTGTTACGTTCTAAAAGATTTCTGGACGTCATTCAGCGGAGGGTTTGAAAACGTTTGGAAAATGTTTTTGAGGACCTACAGAAAACGAACCTAAAACTGCTTGCTAGCCAAAACGTATTTCTGGAAGTCATTCAATGTGTAAGAGAAAGCTAAGCTCTCTCTCTCTCCTTCTTTTTCTCGCCAAACTATATAGTGTTGAGATATCGAACACATGTAGATACAAGTTCTTGATAAGTTGTAATGACAAATGTAAGGTTTTTAATGGAATTTGAGTGCTTAGCTTTATGATGTACATTATGGAGCATCGATTAGGTGTCTTTGTGTATATGTAGGTGGTGCTTGGGTATGTGTAGGTGGTGTTTGTGTAGGTGGTGTTTATGTATGTGTAGGTGGTGTTGGTGTATGTGTAGATGGTATTGGTGTGTGTGTGTAGGTAGTGTTGGTGTATGTGCAGGTGGTGTTGGTGTATGTATAGGTGGTGTTAGTGTATGTGCAGGTGATGTTGGGTATGTGTAGGTGGTGTTGGTGTATGACAGGTGGTGTTGGTGTATGTGTAGTGGTGTTGGCGTATGTGTAAGTGGTGTTGGTGTAAGTGTAGTGGTGTTGTTGAATGTGTAGGTGTTGTTGGTGCATGTGTAGGTTGTGTATGTGTAGGTGGTGTTTGTGTATGTGCAGGTGATGTTGGGTATGTGTAGGTGGTGTTGGTGTATGACAGGTGGTGTTGGTGTATGATGTGTAAGTGGTGTTGGTGTAAGTGTAGTGGTGTTGTTGAATGTGTAGGTGTTGTTGGTGCATGCGTAGGTTGTGTATGTGTAGGTGGTGTTTGTGTAAGTGGTGTTAATGATTGTGTAGGTGGTGTATGTGTAAGTGGTATGTGTATGGTGGTGTATGTGTAGGTGGTGTTTGTATATGTGTAGGTGGTGTTGGTTTATGTGTAGGTGGTGTTGGTGTGTGCAAATAGTGAGGAGGAGGAAGGTGGCATATACTTTCATACATTTTTGGGTTGGGTTGGTTGGTTGGTGGGGGTGGGGTAGTGGGGTAGGGGGGATGAATTAGCATTTGCTGAAAGTTTATAGCGCGTTAGCGCTATCCGAGCGTATAGCGCGAGATTTCCGGCGAAGAGTCCTCCGGATGCTGGCGTACTGGACTCTTTTGTTGGTCTAAAATGGAGGGGTATAGTGAAACAAGCATACAGGTTTTTTGTTTTGTTTAAAGAATCTTGCACTGATGGGCCAATTGATAGGTTGCTTGAGAGAACACGCAGAGGCGTAGGAATCGGGGATGGCGCAGGCAGTTCCCGGGCCCCCTGGAGGATTTTACCTGCCCGGCTACATACTTCCTGCCCGGCTGGTAAAATTGGGAGTATGGTAAAATTTGGCAACATGTTATAAACGTTGAAGAAAATTTCCTGAAAATTAAAAAAAACTTCCCGAAATTTGGCAAATGTTTCCAATAATCAGAGAAAATTTCCTGAATAGTCTAAAAATTGAATATTGAAGAAAATTGCTCGGAAATGAAGAAATTTTCCTGCAAAGTGAAGAAATATTTTCGAAATTTGAAGAATATTTTTCGAGAATTTGAAGGAAATGTTCCAAAAATCTTTATTTTTCCAGATAAATTTGTCTGGAAATAAAGAAAAGTTCCTGAAAATTAGCCAAATTAGCCAAATTTCCTAATAATTATAGGTAATTTTGCACAAATTGATGAAAAAAATGCCCGAAAATGAAGGAATATCTCCAAATGTGAAAACAGAATTTCGAAAATTTGCTTGAAATTTTTCGAAAATCGAAGAACATTCCATGGAAATGAAGAAAAGTTTTGAAAATTGACTATTAACGAATTTAGAACATCCCCCTTCCCCAAAAAAAAAAAAAAAAAAAAAAATCGAAGATTGAAAAACCAGGCGAAAAAGAAGAAAAAAAAAAAGAAATTTCTCAAAAATCGAAAATACTGCCCAAAAATAGAAGAAAAGGTTCCGAAAATCAAAGAAAATTACCCGGAAATGAAGAAAAGTTCCTGTAAAGGAGAGAAAATTTCTTGAAAATTGAAAAGTATTTTCCGAAAATTGGAGGAATAGCAAATTAGGAACAACTTGAACGTTGATAGAAACTTAATTTAGCAGTGCAACTTTATTTCCGCTTGTAACTGGGAATTTTTTCGGGCATGAAAATTGAGAACTTTCCCGAAAATGGAAGAAAAAACTTCCGAAAATCAAAGAAAACTCCCCGGAAATGAACACAAGTTCCAAAAATTAAAGAAAATGTCCCAAAATTTAAGGGTAATGGCCTAATTCCGAAAATTGAATATTGAGAAAACGGAAATCGAAATAAACTCACGGTTTGTTTCTCTTATATACTAAAATGAGATGATTGTGTTACTTTTAAAGTCTCTTAAACAGAAAGAATGTTGGGTACTAAGGCAGCTATAGTAGGCTAGAGGCAGTGTTTTAATATTTGAAAGGGCACTTTTTGAACTTTGCCAAAAAAACAAAAAATAGGAGTAGTGGGGCAAGTCCCCGCAGGTCCCACCATCTTTGGATGCTAGTGCTACTTTGTCTCTGGTAAAATATTTGGTTGGTTATCGTTCCGGATCATTTTCTCCTGATCCTTCAGGTATTGTTTCCTTCTACGCCGCCGCATACGTAGAATTTTCATTAATTGAACAATAAAATATTTCACTTGGCTTATCAACAAATAAATGCAAGTAATTTGATTCGTTTTGAACAGCGATGCAACCAATAGATATAGCGCAAGGTGCAACACGTTAATGGTTGGCCGAAAGGGTTATAACGTTGTGCTTCAACGCGTTGTTGAAATCTCTACAACGCGTTGCCGAAACTTCGACAACGCGTTTCCGAAATATCAATAAGATTTAAGGATTCATCTCACGTGATCGGCTCTCTACAACGCGTTGTCGAGAATTTTCTACTACGCGTTGCCGATAATTCTCTCAGCAACGCGTTGCCGAGACCCGATCACGTGAGTTGAAACCTTCAATCTCATTGGTTTAGTCAACATCATGCTGAGTCGGGAGGGCATGACCCAGATATCTAGCCGAGTCAGACATGATTTCGACCGACTAAAATGAGTATCCGGCCGACAGGGGTGTGTGGGCGGAGGGGGTGTATGCCGCCCCAGCCTACTGCCTCGTACGGCCATAAGTGGATGTGATGATGCTTCTAATTAGATCAGACATTCCATTTTATAAATGACATATTTGAGTTTCCGTGGGCAGGGATTCTCAGAAAAGGATTTTTTGTTATATGTTTGTCCAGAATTTCTTGACAACTTTTAGGCTATGGATGCAGCGGTTTAATACCTCCCCCCCTCCACCCTCCCTCACCCAGGCTCGTATTTTGACATTGAAGAAGGCCATTTTATAAAAAATAAAAAAGGCTTTACCAGGTAACATCATGTACTGATATAGAAAGGGCTCTCCTGGTATTGATGACGTATTATGTCACGATTTTTCGTGAAGTGTCAATGAATTGATGATTTAAAAGTAAATAAAAACAAAACTTTATGATTGAAGTAGAGCCACAGCAATGTCGTGCTGCCATGGTGGATGGTACGGCCCTGGTCATAGCATACCTGGCGCGGATCTAGGAATTACCACAACAATTTATAACATTTTGATGTTACATGTTACTGACATGATTTCAAGTGACATGATGACAGGTCCGATTTCCTGGACGTCACTTTGAACCTAGATACCGGCGTGCACCAACCCTACCGTAAGCCTAATGACACCCCTGTATATATAGACCGGCAATCGAACCACCCCCATCCTACCATCATAGACCAGATTCCTTCTACAATCAGTAACAGAATCTCCATGCTATCTTTGAGCATTGAAGTATTTAACAAGGCGGCGCCCATGTACAACGCAGCATCGAAAACAAGCGGTTACACGCCATAGAGTACAAAAAAGTTAATGAGGGTGAGGAACCAGCCCCGAAAAAAACAGATCAAGGAAAATTATATGGTACAACCCCCCATATAATAAGATTGTCAAAACAAATGTCGCGGGATCCTTCCTCAAATTAATTGACAAACACTTTTCACGAGGCACCAAGCTTAATAAAATCTTAAACAGAAATACAATCACGGTCAGCTACAGCTGTACGAAAAATATGAGGAACATCATAAAATCACACAACACCAGCTTAACCAAAAAAACAACCAAATTCCTCTGGAGAAAGCCTGTAACTGCAGAGTCATAGAGGCATGCCGCTTACAGGGAAACTGTCTAGCTAAGGCTATTGTTTTCAAAGCCACAGTCACAACTGATCACGACTCAGCTGCCTACATATATTTCACAGGAGGACCCTTTAAGGACCGATACAATAACCATAGGCCTACCAAATGTTTTAAATTTCAGAGATGCGAAAGAGACAGAATTATCAAAGTACATTTTGGGGCTCAATTTTTTTAGCCCATCCGTTAAGCCTATTCAAGTTTAAAGTTTCGTATAATTTGTGCAGAAACAACTAAAATTAGACTAGCTGTGACGTCACAGCCTCAGATTCTTCAAAGTTATGTATTCTATACTATTTTCCCATGCGATCTTGTGGCTTAAAACCATTGGTTATGTCAAAATATTAGGCGATTTTGTGGCTTAAAACCATTGGATATGTCAAATAATTAGAAAAACAGAATATAGTAAGAGTAGTTATTTTACGACCAGACGAAATTGGTTTTGATGAAAAATGATTCAAATAGTAAACAAGTTGAATACATTTTCTTTAAAATTTATTAACAATTGTTAAAATGCAAATATAAGGACGCCAACCTTCTATAGTAGACCTATATATATATATATATATATATATATATATATATATATATATATATATATATATATATATATATATATATATATATATATATATATATATATATATATATATATATATATATATATATATATATATATATATATATATATATATATATATATATATATATATATATATATATATATATATATATATATATATATATACTGCACCCTTCATTTCTACACAGGTAAGCCTGTATTGAACTTGAATATCTCCTTAATGGAGTAGGATTTTAAATGTTTCTTTACCGTTTAGTTTATTTTGAAGTTTTCTTTCATAATATTTGCTGCCCACATTTGACACTGTTGTACTTCCCAATCACCTATAAAAGAACACAACATAATGAGGAAAGCACAATCAACAATAACTTCACGCGGCACTCATCATGTATTATTGATTGTGCTTTCCTCGATGACTCGTCGTCGTAGAGGAAAGCACAATCAATAATACATGATGAGTGCCGCCTGAAGTTGAATAATTGAGCCAACAAACTTTAATAGAATAAAACTAAAGACGAATCAATGTTTTATTTTCTACTTTTCTAAAGATCTTCAGAACAGCGTCAGAACATGGTCGAAATCACATTAATGACATTAGGGATATGTCATTTTATGTCCCTTATTGAAAGTAACAACTGCATAAAGGAGTCCTGCCGAGCCTTTATCGTGTAAGCAAACAAGCATAGAAACAAAAAGTAGCTTTAGCAACTGCTGTTTCTAAGTCCTCCATACGTCACAGGATCGATCACTCACGTGAGGATTCGAATACAAGTTGGACTGACTTAGGGTTGCCAAATTGGCCTATTGCCTGCCAAATGTGGCAAATTTGGCCGTTTTGCGACATGTTTGGCCGGTAAAATTTGTTCAGTATCGGCCAAATGAAATATGGTTGATTATGGCTGTTTTGCTAAACTAAACTTATTCTTTCCTTAATTTCACTTTTAGTTCATAAAACTCATACATCTAGTTTTAGTATTTCTGCTCTCAGAGCGTTAAAACTCCTAATATACATTCAAAAATGTTTTGTTTCCATTTGATTTTGTGAAAACTTTTGTGTGAAGCGAAATCAAATATATGTCTTTATCTTGTATTTTACATCGCTTGTTAATTCTTCCAATGATTCAGTCTTTTCGAAACTGATTTGGCCGTTTTTTGCCCAATTTGGCGGGTTTCAATGGATATTTGGCTGTTTGGTCGGTGAACGTACCCAAGTTGGATTGACCTCCGCGGAAACTTCTTGATCCACATCATTTCCTGCATTGCTTTGTTCCGAGAGAGACTACATAAATCCGTTTAAAGATTGAAATTCATATATAACACTGGACGGGAAGTAAACTATTTTCGTTATACAACGAACTAAAACATACAACTGCGTTTTGATAATTGCTATTATATTGACATTTGTGATACGTAAGTGCTTCATCATATCTCTTTCATTAATTTGTAGTGGCATCGGGGAGTTTGGCAAATCTCTGATATCATTTCTTCTTTTCGGGCACCTCTTAAAATATTCCGGTCTTTCCTCTTTTTTTTTCTGTTAGTAAGTTTAAGTCTGATATTTAACTTTTAATTATGCACAATTATGCTTTTTGACTTATGTAATGATAATTGTATTCCTTTGCGATTTTTTTTCATTGTACACGATGATATTAGATATGAGCGTTTTACAGTTTAACTACTAAATTGTTATAAAACAAACAAAAAACGCACTAGTATCATTATAGTTTCGGGAGGGCTTTCATCCAATTCTTTCCCTTTATTTGTTTAAGCTTTTACAAAACAAGTGAAAATTTCAATGATTCATGAAGCTATATACTGTAGCATTGAATGGTTGCGTAATTTTCTACACCAAGTGGTAGGGGAATGGTATAACACCACCATCAATCAAACAGCCGCAAGCTTAATTTACGTACTTTTTCCTTTTCAGGGTATTTTCTCTGTCGTTTAACTGTGCACTTTATTCTAAACTCCCACATGAATTTGAAACGGGTAGGGTACGGGGGAGGGGATGGGGAATAGCCGTAACACGTCAGGTCCGAGTTACATTGAGAGTTTTGTTGCAATTTAGGGGTTGCTCAGAGCTTCGGTTATGAAATATAGATTTTAAAGAAATGTACTTCTAATTTAATGAGGCTTCTAGACCGAAAATGAATTGATTTCGTAATTTTCCAGAGACTCACAAATATTCAACAAAGCACCCGAGGAGAGCGCTGCATGCAAAACTTCTCTAATACCTAAAATCTATTCCGAGTAGTTATATGAGATTCGTAATTTCATAAACAATATCATTCTATCACTTGGGAGGCAAAACAGATCAATGAATATCTAAAAAAATTACCAAAAAAAGACGTCCTTATCCTGATATGGGTCTTGTCCATGTGTACACTAAACCTTTAAGATTTGAGTAAAGATACACTTACCGTCAGACCGTATTAACGTGTACACGGGCAATACAATTACAACTTTTTGGTTGATATAAATATTTACAAATTTACTGCCAAAGAGGATTAGTTCAGTGGTCAAGCATGTCAATCTCATATAAAATAGAACTTCAAAAGAAACAAAATGGTGAAGAAAGCGTTCAAAAATCTTATACCGTTAAGGAGATATTCACGTGTAAAGCTCTCTTATCTGTGAAGAAATGACTGGTGAATAAATTCTACTATAAAAAGTTGGTGTCTTCATCCTCACATTCTTATCAATAAATGATGTATTTAAAAAAGTTTATTCAATTTTGTTCACTATTTGAATTATTTTTCCTCGAAGTTTCGTCTGGTGGTATATTATATATACCGTTCCTAGATTCGGTTTTAGTACTTTTTTGACATATCCCATGGCTTTTAATCCACAATATAGCAGTACAAAATATGATAGAATAAAATACTTAAATAATAGAATCTGAGGCTATGACATCACAACTAGTCTAATTTCAGTCGTTTCTACACAAATGATGTATACCAAACTTTGAAGTAACTTAGATATCTCCTTAACAAAACAAGATTTTTGAATGATTTCTTTACTATTTTGTTTCTATCAGATAGACTTGCTTGACCAATGTAAATCCTATAAAGTGGTCCTGCCATGCCTTCTAAAAAAATGAGATTTAACGTGTTATAGGATTTTCATATCTCTAATTCAATAATTCGTCAAGAAGACATGGGAATAAGTCAATTTTCATGAGAAAAAACGATTTAGGAATTGATCATTCATTGCTTACTCCGAAGAAAAAAAGGTTGAAAG
>JAIGNY010003294.1:347500-370000 GCA_020152595.1 Chiridota heheva | reverse complement strand
AAATCCCTGATCTTGAGCAGAAGTTCACGGAGATTATACGTTCATTGGTATCTGACTATGACTCGAATGGTAAGGATTAATTTTTGCTATCTCTCTGGAGTATTGTCGTTGCCATTAAGGTACGTGCGTCTGTACACAAATCACCTAGGCTACAGTCTTAGCGCAACAACTTATGAAATGTTGATGTCACATGTTACTGACTTACTTTTCAAGAATATGGATAAAATTAAGAAATGTATTTATAATTAAGAAATGTATTTGGATTTTTGCTTTATATTAATACAGTTACTCAAAAATATATAGGCGGGATTTTGGGGTCCAATATTGTCCCGTATTTTAATATTTTGTACGGTGATTTGTCTGTTTCGGGGTGATTTGACGACTCCCACACCTACCCTCTCTCACCACATGCACTCACGCACGCCAACACACACACACACACACACACAACTTGACTCACGGTGGCCAAATCTCGCTTATGCTCAAGAAATATGCTATCAATGAAATTCACACAGTGGGTATGGTTTACTTCTTGCTGAATTTAGAAGACTTTAAAAGTAGACGACCTGGAACTAGTTCCCAAAGTTATGCGCTTAAAGTGAGCTAGTGAGAATTGTCTTCATTTTCTTTGGAGCACAATTTCAAACATTCGGAAGGGATATGGCATACAACGCTCTTGGCGAAAGAATTTATTTCACCTTATTACTCCTATCCAGTCATTAGCCGAGGAATTTTGTCATGCTGTAGTTTTTGTTATTAGCAGTCGATAAAGAATTTACTTAAGGCCGTAATTCTTATCCAGGATAAGGGAACATGTCGAAAGTCACATACGGTATGGGGAATAAATAGGGCTTGCTCGCCGAAAGTGTGGGAAAATGATAAAATCACCCTAAAATAAAACAAAAATCACCATAAACAAAATTTGTACGGAAAAGTTGGATTCTTCTTTGCATCCCAAAATCCCATGATATGAGGGGTTTTGGTGAGAGGTCCCCACAGTGCTCCACGTTTTAGCCAAAAAGCAAATACTTAAAGCAAGTATTTCAAGGTACAATTCTTCCAAAATCAACGTCACACAAAATATTTCAAAAGCTATCAACTTCATTTTTAAACTTCACCCAGTAAGTGTCGGAGGACATGTGACCTGTTACGGGAATTACAACCCTCATTTTCACAAGTCGACGTAGACTCTTGTTTTATTCCTCCACAGGGGTACTATACTGTTTCTCCAAGGGTGTGTTATAACATAACACATCCGTATTTTCTTTAGGGTTTATGATTGAAAACTTAAAAAGGTTCTCACGTGAGAAGTCCTGAAATTAGAAAGAGAATCTTGTACCTAGAATAATCAATTAACGGGCTAAACATTTTTAAAATGGGCAAACTGAAAAACGGTGTCCTCATAACGCAAAACTCTGAAAAGCAAAAAATAGCAAGGTCTTCACTTCTTTGCAGCACTTTTACTATCGTCAAGCATGGGTTTTCGACACATTTTTAGACCACGGGACCCCATTTCTTTTTAATTCCCCCCTAGAATTCGACCCTTTGGTCCTTCCTCCTCCCCACCCCCTTCTCGGCGGCACTGATGGTTAAAAAAGTTGGAAGGCAATATTTGTATAAACATATGTATTTGCGCATTCCACAAGACAGCCTTACAGCGCCTGCCTACATTGGTCATGTTGTCGTGGACTCAGTGGCGTATCTAAAGAGGATATTGGGGGCTTATCCCCCTAAAAATATCAGAGTATAACACTCCGTGCCCCCGCTCCCACAAAAAAAAAAAAAAAAATTGTCAAAGCCATGAATATAATTAAATGAAATATGAAATAAAACATGTGTAGCAAACAAAAGATAATATTTTTTGTGATGAGTTGTCATTAATTTTGGACCAAAAGTTTTACAGTTTGCACCAAAAATTCTCCATTTTGGACCAATCATATTTTATTTTGGCCTTAAAATCTTCAACTTTGATCCAAAAATCTTCTCCTTGGGATAACAAAATTTCAGGCTTTCATCAAAAATCTTCATTTTTGGACCACCACTTTCCAGTTTTGATGCACAACCTACAACATAGAACCAAAAACTTTTAAATAGGGACCATGTGCGCATAGTTCTTACCCCACAATAATTTTCAAAGCAATACAATTTTCAAATAGGCCTGTACCTTTTAACTACGCTATTTGGGAAAAATTAGTAAATTTTCGGAAATGCTCCATGAATTTTTAGGAAATAGTTTTCTTCATTTTTACAATTCCCTGCTCCAACATCACAGGTTCTGTAATGACTTGCCATTTGTCTTTTTCCTCTTCTCAGGTGACGGAAAAATAACATGGAAAGAATTTGTAGAGGGTGGAATGACGGCGACTTAGATGCCAATGAACTCAACGTTTATCATTTCAGCATTAAAAGTGAGATGAACCACATGTAGCTGTCGTAATAATGAGTGTACATGCGTTATTTAATATTTATTTTGAAGTGTAATTTCTTATATCTAATTTTCAATTTGATGACTGTATGCAGGTATGTTAAGTTAAAGTTAAATCCATCCTAGCCATTAGGCCTATAAGGCCGGTGCTTATCCATGGCTTCCTCGGCGTAAGCAGATGAGAGCATGTGACTCCCCACGGGGCGCCAGTCCATCACAGGTTGAACCCCCAGCAATGATGGTATTCAGTTTACAGCGGTACTGGAGCAAAGAGATAAGCAGTCTCGCTCGATTAGCATCATGCAAGGTGAGAATTATACCTTCGCATAAGAGCAAGACTCATAAACCACAGCTACTACATCTCTACAATATATCACTGTATGAGATTTCATAAATAAAGCAGAGGCTTTATTTATGAAATCTTATACAGCGTACGAATTGGGGCATTGGGAAAAGCTTCACCTCTCAGAGGATTTCACCTCTGAGAGGATTTTACCACTGAGAGGGTTTCACCTCTGAGAGGATTTCACCTCTGAGAGGATTTCACCTCTGAGAGGATTTTACCACTGAGAGGGTTTCACCTCTGAGAGGATTTCACCTCGGAGAGGGTTTCACCTTTGAGAGGCTTTTACCTTTAAGAGGATTTCACCTCTCAGAGGATTTTACCTCTCAGAGCATTTCGCCTCTGAGAGGGTTTCACCTCTGTGAGGGTTTCATATCTGAGAGGGTTTCACCTCGGAGAAGGTTTCACCTTTGAGAGGCTTTTACCTTTAAGAGGATTTCACCTCTCAGAGGATTTTACCTCTCAGAGGATTTCGCCTCTGAGAGGGTTTCACCTCTGTGAGGGTTTCATCTCTGAGAGGGTTTCACCTCGGAGAAGGTTTCACCTTTGAGAGGCTTTTACCTTTAAGAGGATTTCACCTCTCAGAGATTTTACCTCTCAGAGGATTTCGCCTCTGAGAGGGTTTCACCTCTGTGAGGGTTTCATCTCTGAGAGGGTTTCACCTCGGAGAAGGTTTCACCTTTGAGAGGCTTTTACCTTTAAGAGGCTTTCACCTCTCAGAGGATTTTACCTCTCAGAGGATTTCACCTCTGAGAGGATATCACCTCTGAGGGGATTTCACCTCTGAGACACCTGACCGGTTTCATACTTCCGTCGGTTTGGGAGGTAAAATGTTAGCAAAATATTAAAGAATTGATTAAATTATAACAATTTTGGCGAAGTTTTGCAACATTTCCCGAAATTTTAGAAAATGTCCCGAAAATTAAAGGAAACTTCCGGAAATACAAAGGAAATTTCCCGAATATTGAAGATTCCCACGTACCATTTACGTTTCATGGAGCGTTAATTTAATACAGTGCAATTTTGTTTTGCTATTAACCAGGATATTTTAATGGGGTTCTCGCCTACCGCGCTGAACAAACATAAATCCATAAAAGAATAAAGGACGTGCATACAGGAAAGTATTCAGCTTGATTAGAATGACAGAAATTGACAAAAGAAACAATTTGAAATATCGAGAAATAATTTGTTTCCGTCTTTTTTACTAATGACTTCCGTATATTGTTTTATGCTACAATTCCTTGTCTAAATATGTATATGGAAGTCATGAGAAAACATATCTTGACCAGTTGCATATCTATGGGGAAGGGAAGGGGGCGGTGTATTGATGGCTTAGCTCCATAAAAAAATGACGTAGCCCCTAAAATGTGTCAAAGCCATAAATATGATTAACTGAAATACGAAATGAACCATGATAGAAAACAGACGTTGGCATTTTTTTTCGTATTGACTGAATTATCATTAATTTTTTACCCAAACTTTTCCAGTTTGCACCAAAATTCCTTAAATTTGGACCAAAAATCCATAAACTTAGCCCCAAGTCTTCAATTTTAGATCAAAAAATCTTCAATTCTGGTCTACATAATATCAATTTTGGACCAAATTTACAACACATGGCCTATACTGTAGAATAAAAAAACCTTTATAGCGCGGTAAGTCTTATTACTATCAGCGCCATGCCTTTTCCAATTACTTTCAACTGTTAAACTGTTCAAAGCATTACAAAGGGGTGAGTGGGGGGCACGAATATTTTCCTGGTTGCAAGCGGATAAAGTTAAAGTAAAATTAGGTAAAATGTTGCTGCTAACTCGAAAAATCGCCTTCAATTTTCGTGAAATCTCCTTTAATTTTCGAAAGAAAAATTACCTATGAATTTTAAGCAAATTTTCTTCATTTTCCTCTCGATTTTCAACAAAATTTCAGGAAATCTTCGTCAATTTTCATTCGCTTTTTTTTTCAATTTTCGGGAAGTTTTCTTCACTTTCCGTGAATTTCTAATTTCATATCCGCGGAATCACTGTCAATTGCAGGGAAATGTTTTGGAAATTGTTGACAAAAATGTCCAACAATTTTGCTCATTTACCTTCAATCTTATAAAAGTAATTCCAACCGGAATTATAATATGCAATTAGGAAGTAGAAACTTTCTTGGGCGGAGGAACGGGGAAGGGTGGGAGTGGGGGGAGGTCCCGTCTTTCTAAGCCTCTGGATCCCCTTCCCCGCAATACCAAGCCAATATGTCGGGGCCCTGAATATGTGTTTTTAGAGGGCTTAAGCCCGCATAAAAACGAAAAGCTAGATACGCCCCTGACCTTCACCTAAGAAAAACCCATCAAGTGGACCTCAACAGGATGCCATGGTGCAGCTGCTATGAGAAAAAACAAGTTTCATTTGCTGCAGCATGCAGTAGTGTATTTACCACAAATATTAACAATTGACTGATTCTTGATTCTCATATGCAGGTTAACTAGAGCTTGATGGGCATGTTAATTAATCATGTTTAAGATACTCAGTAATTACTGGGTTGAATATTAACAGTACTAATTTATGACATAAATATATTCATTTGTATGTGCATGAAATTGTTTATGTACCATGAATTGCTGTGAAAAATACAAAAGAAACCGGAAAAATGAAAAAGGACTTTTTCAAATTTTCGACTCAACACGCCATAGTGGACCCAGACAGCTTTTTCGCAAATTGGACAGCCGGTTCCAAACCCACTCCAATGCTAAGAAATACTCCCCTCCCCTCCTCCTTCTCCTCCTCCCCTCCTCCTCCCCCTCCCCATGACCTACCGAGAGCCGATCACTTTAGCTGAAACCTTAAATCTCATTGGTGTATCAAAAACGCGTTGTAGAAATTTCGACAACGCGTTGCCGAGAGAATATACGGCAACGCGTTGTGGAAAATTCCCGACAACGCGTTGCCGAAAACCGATCACGTGAGTTGAAACCTTTAATCTCATTGGTTTATCGACAGCGCGTTGTGGAGATTTCGAGATCGCGTTGAAGCAATACGTTATGGCTCTTTCCGCCAACTATAAACGTCTCTGCGTACGTTTCGCAAAAAAATTAATCACGATTTAACAGGACAACATGACCGATCACGGTGCGCATGCCCATGTAGCAATACAAATATATTGGGCTCGGTGAATACACTGAGCCTAGTTAACTCCCGGTCTGATAGTAATCAGGTAATGTACGTGTGCAGTTGTATGGTGGATCACCATGCCGGGGAACAGTTACGGGTTTGCAAATTATTTAAAAATAATAATAAATAACAAATGTTACTTAAATACGCCATTCACCAAAGTACCATGGTGCTTACAAAGTAAAATAAAACAAAATGAAAAATATTAAAATAAGTGGGTCTTTAAGAGTTTTTCAAATACTGTGGTAAATAGAGAAGTTCTCATGTGGGTGGGTAAAGTGTTCCAGGATCTGGAAGCAAGTATTTCAAATCTGTTGTTACCTATGGCAGAATTGGATATGGGTATGTGAAGTCGGGTGGAGTCATTACTCGATCTGAGTTCACGTGTGGGTTTCCTTATCTTGATCATATCCTTTAAATACCAAGGCGCCTCACCATTCAGGATTTTGTAGATAAAGAGTAGTGATTTGTAGGTGACCCGTTTTGATATTGGTAGCCAGTGTAGCTTGCTGATCAATGGACCTGGATCACTTTGTCTACCAACACCGAATATCAGACGCGCTGCTCTATTCTGGAGACGCTACAATCTTGACAAGTCTCCACGAGACATAACAGTAAAGAGTGAGTTGCAGTAGTCCAACCTGGATGTGATTAAAGCACGAACTAGGTGGTGACATGTATTTGTGTCGATAAATCTTCGAATACGCCAGAGGTTTCTGATGTGGTAAATTATTGACCGACGTAGAGCGTCAACATGGCTGGATAAGGAAAGCGAAGAACTGAAAGTAACACCAAGGTTACGGATTGATTTGGATGGTTTGATACTGCTTGACTTAACAGTGATCTTCAACTCCGGTAGTATTCTAAGAAGATGAGGTGAAACAGTTATGAAAAATTCAGTTTTAGTATCATTTAATTTCAAATAATTGACTTTCATCCATATCTACATTTTAGCAATACAGAAGGATAACTTTGTCATAGCATTTTCTACGTCGCTGGTGTTGCGAGGGTTGCAGGAGACATATAATTGTGAATCGCCAGCACACATATGATAACTCACTCCATGTTGTTTTGCAATGTCACCCAGTGGTGCAGTGTAAACCGGGAACAGCAAGGGTCCCAATATGGAAATTGAGGGAGTCCATAGTTATGTGTTTTTGGTTTTGATAACTCATTAGAGACACTCACAGAGCTCTTTCATCCTGTAAGGCAAGACGAGAACTACCTAAGTGCAACTCCCGTTACTTTGAAGCGTATCTTAAGACGAATAGGTAGAGTAGCATGGTCTACAGTATCAAATGCAGAGGTAAGGTCCAAAAGGACCATTAAAACAACTCTTTTTGAATCCACTTCTTGTAAAATGTCGTTCTGAATTTTTAAGAGAGCTGTCTCCGTGCTATGTTTAGCACGGTATGCTGATTATAGAGGATCCATCAGATTATTGTCATTGAGGTGGTTGATGAATTGAGTGGCCACACATTTTTCAATTACCTTTGCATCAAACGTCAAATTGCTAACTGGCCGATAATTCTTTAGATCCTTCTTATCTAAAGTTGGCTTTTTGAGCAAAGGTTTGATGACAGCAAAATGTGCATCATCAGGAAAGACTCCTGTATCAAATGAAGCATTGACAATATTGATTAATGTTGGTAGATAATGAGCTGTGTGTTTCTTTAATTACCAAGTTGGTTGAGGGTCAAGTGAGCATGATGCATTAGACATGAGTGAAATAAGTTTATGGATGTCCATTTAGGTCATTTGGTTAAATTCAGAAAAACTTGAACAATCGTAAGGTGGATCATCAAGTGCATGAGGGTCCAGTGTCACGTTGGAATTATTCATATCTTAACAAATATCTTCAACCTTGTCCGAAAAGAAATCAACAAAGCAGTCTCTCAACTTATCAGGCTCAATGTGATTGGGAAGGAATTTGATTTGGTTATTTAAAAGGGAGTTCGCGATCTGAAAGACAGTTTTATTGTCGGCATTGTTAAGTTTGCTAGCGTAATGTAACTGCTTTGAATGTATGATTTTGGAAACCAGAAGTTTATTAGCAGAGACAAATGCTTGGCGATCAGCTTCAGAGCAAGTCTTCCTCCATTTACGTTCTGCCCGTCGCTTCTCCTGGAGGACTTGATAGATGGTTTTATTGTACCAAGGCATACGCCTCTTGATAAGGCGAGTGCGTGTCACTTTGGGCGCAAATTCATCCCAGACTTTAGTGACAATTGTGTTATGCCAACGAAGAAGTTCATTTGGGCAGTTGGTTTTTGGAACTGGGTTCAAACTCCTCTCTAATGCAAGTGAAAACAAGTCGTTATCAATATCTTTATAATTTCTGACTGTAGATGTAGTCCTGCATGGAAGAGCTTTTGGTGTGTTCAGAGAGAAACAAACCATGTGGTAATCAGATATTAAATTCTCAAAAACATCACAATGGCTAATCAAATTGCTGTCCTTATTGGTTATAAGATGATCCAAAATATGACCATTTCTATGAGTTGATAAAGTCATATGTTGGTATAATTTGGGAGCACCCCCTCCCAACCCCAACTCCCATCCCCTCCCACTTCCGACGGTACCGTCTCTGATGACATTTGACATAAACCATGTAAAAATTTAGTTTTACTAATGACAGTACGGCATCATATCAATATTCAGATCCAGAAAACAGAAACTTGCTAGGGTACTAGCGGATTATCGCCTTTCAAGTGGGCATAACTTTTTGGTCATGAATTGTTTAGGCTAGCGGATGCATGGACCATACGGGAAAGTCGCAATGAATCTGTGAATACACAATTAATTTTGAGTAATGGTTTCACCACACAGGTTGTGGCTTTGGTTTGGAGTGGAAGAGGGGGAGGAGGAAGGGGGGGGGGGTATAGCCTATGGCAAATAGCCTTCTTTTCCTAAAATGTTTTTTCCTTTTTAGGCAGGTTTTTCAATTTTCGGGAAATTTTAGCGAATTTTTCGGCCAACTTTCGTGAAATTTTCATCAGTTTTTGGGAGCTTTCCTTATTTTTCCGGCAATTTTCTTTAATTTTGGGGAAATTTCTTTCATTTTTGGGAAGGTTTTTCGGTTTTTTTTAATTTAGCGTAACTTAATTTCCAGGCAATTTGCTTTCATTTTCGGGAAATTTTCTTCCATTTCCGGGCAGTTTTTGATTTGAAAAATTTCCATTAATTATTTTAAATTCTACCGGGTCGGGCATGATTCCGACAAATCATCGATTTAAAAAGCACATTTTACCTCTCTGCCTGACTATATACGATCGGTGCCAAGTATCATTGTGTCAACATCATGCTGACTCGGGAGGGCATGACCCAGATATCTAGCCGAGTCAGGCATGATTCCGACCAACTACAATGAATATCCAGCCAACAGGGGGTGGGGAGGAAAGGGTGTATGCCGCCCCAGCCTACCGCCTCGTACGGCCATGAGTGGATGTGATGGTGATTCTAATTAGATAAGACATTCCATTTCATGAAATGACCTATTTGAGTTTCCGTGGGCAGGGATTCTTAGAAAGGGATTTTTTCTTATATGTTTGTACATAATTTCTTGACAACTTTTAGGCTTTGGATGCAGCGGTTTAATACCCCCCCCCCTTCCTCTACCTCCCTCACCCAGGCTCGTATTTTGACAATGAAGACAACCATTTTATGAAAAGTAGAAGAGGCGTTACCGGGTAACATCATGCACTGATATAGGAAGGGCTCTCCTGGTATTGATGACGTATTATGTCACGATTTTGCGTGAAGTGTCAATGAATTGATGATTTAAAAGTAAATACAAACAAAACTTAATGATTGAAGTAGAGCCACAGCAATGTCGTGCTGCCGTGGTGGATGGTACGGCCCTGGTCATAGCATACCTGGCGCGGATCCAGGAATTACCGCAACAACTTATAACATTTTGATGTTACATGTTACTGACATGATTTCAAGTGACATGATGACAGGTCCGATTTCCTGGACGTCACCTTGAACCTAGATACCGGCGAGCACCAAGCCTATCGTAAACCTAATGCCTGTATATATAGACCGGCAATCGAACCACCCCACCCCCACCATCATATACCAGATTCCTTCTACAATCGGTAACAGAATCTCCATGCTATCTTCAAGCATTGAAGTATTTAACAAGGCGGCGCCCATATACAACGCAGCATCGAAAACAAGCGGTTACACGCCATAGAGTACAACAAAGATAATGAGGGTGAGGAACCAGCCCTGAAGAAAAACAGATCAAGGAAAATTATATGGTACAACCTTCCATATAATAAGATTGTCAAAACAAATGTCGTGGGATCCTTCCTCAAATTATTCGACAAACACTTCCCACGAGGCACCAAGCTTAATAAATCTTTAACAGAAATACAATCAAGGTCAGCTACAGCTGTACGAAAAATCTGAGGAACATCACAAAATCACACAACACCAGCTTAATTTAAAAAAACAACCAAACTCCTCCGAAGAAAACCTATTACTGCAGAGTCATACAGGCCTGCCCCTTACAAGGAAATTGTCTCGCTAAGGCTATTGTTTACAAAGCCACAGTCACAACTGATCACGACTCAGCTGCCTGCATAGGTTTAACAGGAGAAACCTTTAGGGACCGATACAATAACCATACCAAATCTTTCAAATTTCAAAGATACAAAAAAGACAGAATTATCAAAGTACATTTGGGGGCTCAACTTTTTTAGCCCATCCGTTAAGCCTATTTAAATTGAAAGTTTCGTATAACTTGTGTGGAAACGACTGAAATTAGACTAGCTGTGACGTCACAACCTCAGATTCCTCAAAGTTATTATGTATTCTATACTTTTTCCCCATGCGATTTTGTGGCTTAAATTCATTGGATATGTCAAAAATTAGAAAAACAGAATATAGTAAGAGTAATTATTTTACGACCAGACGAAATTAGTTTCGATGAAAAATAATTCAAATAATAAACAAGGTAAATAAATTTTCTTTAAAACCTATTAACCATTTTTAAAATGCGAATATAAGGACGCCAATCTTCTATAGTAGATATTTATGTATATATATATATATATATATATATATATATATATATATATATATATATATATATATATATATATATATATATATATATATATATATATATATATATATATATATATATATATATATATATATATATATATATATATATATATATATATATATATATATATATATATATATATATATATATACTATAGAAGGTATAGAATGTATATATATGTATATATATATATATATATATATATATATATATATATATATATATATATATATATATATATATATATATATATATATATATATATATATATATATGTGTATATATATATATATATATATATATATTTATACATATTTATATATATCTATATATATTTATATATATATATATATATATATATATATATATGTGTATATATATATATATATATATTTATATATATATATATATATATATATATATATATATATATATATATATATATATATATATATATATATATATATATATATATATATATATATATATATATATATATATATATATATATATATATATATATATATATATATATATATATATATATATATATATATATATATATATATATATATATATATATATATATATATATATATATATATATATATATATATATATATATATATATATATATATATATATATATATATATATATATATATATATATATATATATATATATATATATATATATATATATATATATATATATATATATATATATATATATATATATATATATATATATATATATATATATATATATATATATATATATATATATATATATATATATATATATATATATATATATATATATATATATATATATATATATATATATATATATATATATATATATATATATATATATATATATATATATATATATATATATATATATATATATATATATATATATATATATATATATATATATATATATATATATATATATATATATATATATATATATATATATATATATATATATATATATATATATATATATATATATATATATATATATATATATATATATATATATATATATATATATATACTGCACCCTTCATTTCTGCACAGGTAAGCCTGTATTGAACTTGAATATCTCCTTAATGGAGTAGGATATTTGTGAACGTTTTTTTACCGTTTAGTTTATTTTGAAGTTTTCTTTCATAATATTTGATGCCCACATTTAAGACTGTTGTACTTCCCAATCACCTATAAAAGAACACAACATAATGAGGAAAGCACAATCAATAATACATGATGAGTGCCGCCTGAAGTTGAATAATTGACCCAACAAACTTCAATAGAATAAAACCAAAGACGAATAAATGTTTTATTTTCTACTTTCCTAAAGATCTTCAGAACGTGGTCGGAATCACGTTAATGACATTAGGGATATGTCATTGTAAAATGACATCTCACTGTCTCTCATATTGTGACATCATTATCGACGCACTTCCTAGAAAGAAACAATTGCATAAAGGAGTCCTGCCGAGCCTTTATTGTGTAAGCAAACAAGCATAGAAACAAAAAGTAGCTTTAGCAAATGCTGTTTCTAAGTCCTCATACGTCACAGGATCAATCACTCACGTGAGGATTCGAATACAAGTTGGACTGACTAGGGTTGCCAAATTGGCCTACTGCCTGCCAAATGTGGTAAATTTGGCCGTTTTGCGACATGTTTGGCCGGTAAAATTTGTTCAGTATCGGCCAAATGAAATATGGCTAATTATGGCCGTTTTGCTAAACTAAATTTATTCTTTCCTTACTTTCACTTTAAACTCATAAAACTCATACATCTAGTTTTAGTATTTCTGCTCTCAAAGCGTTAAATCTCCTAATATACATTCAACAATTATTTGTTTCCATTTGATTTTGTGAAAACTTTTGTGTGAAGCGAAATCAAATATATGTCTTTATCTTGTATTTTACATCGTTTGTTGATTCTTCCAATGATTTAGTCCTTTCGAAACTGATTTGGCCGTTTTTTGCCTAATTTGGCGGGTTTTAATGGATATTTGGCTGTTTGGTCGGTAAACGTACCCAAGTTGGATTGACCTCCGCGGAAACTTGATCCACATCATTTCCTGCATTGCTTTGTTCCGAGAAAGACTACATAAATCCGTTTAAAGATTGAAATTCATATATAACACTGAACGGGAAGTAAACTATTTTCGTTATACAACGAACTAAGACATACAACTGCGTTTTGATAATTGCTATTATATTGACATTTGTGATACGTAAGTGCTTCATCATATCTCTTTCATTAATTTGTAGTGGCATCGGGGAGTTTAGCAAATCTCTGATATCATTTCTTGTTTTCGGACACCTCTCAAGATATTCCGGGCTTTTTTTTTTCTTTTTCTGTTAGTAAGTTTAAGCCTGAATGTTTAACTTTTCATTATGCACAATTATGCTTTTTGACTTATGTAATAATAATTGTATTCCTTTGCGATTTTTTTTCATTGTACACGATGGTATTTTAAATATGAGCCTTTAACAGTTTAACTAATAAATTGTTATAAAACAAAACAAAAAACGCTCTGGTATCATTATAGTTTCGGGAGGGCTTTCATCCAATTCTTTCCCTTATATTTGTTTAAGCTTTTACAAAGCAAGTGAATATTTCAATGATTCATGAAGCTATATACTGTGGCATTGAATGGTTGCGTAATTTTCTACACAAAGTGGAAGGGGAATGGTATAACACCACCATCAATCAAACAGCCGCAAGCTTATTTTACGTACTTCCTCATTTTTAAGGCATTTCCCCTGTTGTTTAACTATGCACTTTATTCCAAACTCCAACATGAATTTGAAACGGGTAGAGTACGAGGGAGCGGATGGGAAATAGCCGTATCACGTCAGGTCCGAGACGACGGGGGAGGGGATGGGGAATAGCCGTAACACGTCAGGTCCAAAACGGGGGAGGAGATGGGGAATAGCCGTAACACGTCAGGTCCAAAACGGGGGAGGAGATGGGGAATAGCCGTAAGACGTCAGGTCCGAGACGGGGGAGAGGGTGGGGAATAGCCGTAACACGTCAGGTCCAAAACGGGGGAGGGGGGGGGAATAGCCGTAACACGTCAGGTCCGAGACGGGGGAGAGAGTGGAGAAAATTACACACAAATACATATATAAATACAAATTTACTGCCAGACGGAATTAGTTCAGTGGTCAAGCATGTCGGTCTAATATAAAATAGGACTTCAATAGAAACAAAATGGTAAAGAAAGCGTTAAGGAGATAGTAAGTCTGCTCTGTCTTTTCTGTGCAGAAATGACTGGTGAAGAAAGTCTACTATGGACAGTTAGTGTTTTATCCTCACATTCTTATCAATAAATTGTGTATCTAAAAATGTTTATTTAATTTTTCAAGTATTTTAATTATTTTTTCTCGAACTTTCTTCGGGTGGTTTATCATAAATACCCTTCCTAGATTCAGTTTTACTACTTTTTTTACATATCCCATCATGGCTTTTAAGCCACAATATCGCATGAATAAGTATGATAAAATAATAAAGACTTTGAGGAATCTAAGGCTATGATATCACAACTAGTCTGATTTCAGTCGTTTATACACAAATGATACCAAACTTTAAAGTAACGTAGATATCTCCTTAACGGAATAAGATTTTTGAATACTTTTTCATTGTTTTGTTTCTTTTAGAGTCATCTTTCATCACTTCACATCAGATAGACTTGCTCAACCCCTGAACAATCATTTAATAACCGATGCCAATTGACGCTAATATTTATTGTTTTAAGATTTTCTAGTGGCGTGTTTAAAAAATTGGGGACTAAGTTCTGGATTTTAAAACCATCCCAAGATTTCTGTCAATTTTCATTGTCTCAACCTTTATACACTCCTGGTCAGACCCGTCCGGGTACTTCAATTTTGAAATTACAGGATTGATATATTCCTTTAACAGTGCAAAATAACTTTATTCAAAGGGCGTTAATAATATTTTACCTTTTGGTCCAAACCTTCTTTCTCTTAATCATGCTAATAATGTATTAACAGTAATTTTTTCGTATCCTGCTATTCAGCTATCTTACATGTTTTAGGTGAATGCGAAGAAAGATGTTTCTTAAAGATGTACTGCGATATCTCATCGTTCTGGTGACTTTGGTTTCTTTGGCAACGCCTTGTTGCCGAACACCACCATGCGATTCTAAACCCATTGGTGGTGATTGGAATGTACCAGGTGCAGCGAAACCCAACCCTGATGTGTAAATATGCTTCTAAACTCTTGATATAATAAACATGACAAAATCATAAACGAATGGTGTACTTGAAAGTTGGTCAGTGGTGCTGCGCGCCGCCATATGAAGGGGGGAAAGGAGGGATAAGTCCAAAACATCCAGGGCCACACTTTGAGTACCCAAAATAAAAGTGGGAAGCTGATGGAGAACATGTTAAGGAAATTCGAGTTGAGCACCGACAACAGCCTCCTCACCCATCCCTTTTAATCATAATGCACATAAAAAAATCCGAGAATTTTAAGGCAAATTCTCCGACATGAAGGTGGGGTCGGAGGGGAAGGTCTTGCATATCCCTCGAGAAAAAAACCCGAATCATGTCCACAAAGCTTAAAATGTCGAAACTACATTGCCTTAGAAGTACTGGTATAACCTTAATTCGACAATAGGGGAAGATTGATATTTCAGTAACATTGTGTGACACTTGTAAGTTTTGTTCTTTTGATCATTCGCTGTCGCTCAAGTAATGTCTGCTTCATTGTTGATGACTTTTCCATTAATTACATCATTTTACTAATGTGTCCCACGAATATTCAAGTGTGAACTTTGCTTAAAGAATGGACACACAGGCGGACATAAATTGCTTTAAAATCCATCTGAAAAATGATGTACTGAACGTTAAAACTTTCCAACTGCATCGGTTAACAGTTAATAATTGGCTATTTCTACAACTTTTTTGAATTTTAAAAATAACACTTAGTTTTGAGTAATGACTCGAGTCATTCTGTTATTATGAACTTGTAAGCTGGACCATGTGGATGGAAAAATTAAAACCAGAAGTCTTTAAATTTCTAAGATTTCAAAACATTATAAAATCTAAAAATGGTCAAATCGTAACCCATGTTAATGGATATTTTTTGCCATTCTGATGGTTTATATTGCTTCTACATACCAGATCCGTATACCGAATACCGCTAATAATCTCATTTCAGTCAATATAGGCTACATAAGTCTGTTTGTACTATAGCAAATCTCCAACAACCGATTTCCCACAATATCCTCTATCATTTAAAATGATCAAGTGCGACTTATTTTGAATATTATTCTTACAATTTTCACACCTTTGTAGGTTGGATAGAGCCGATAGTGCCCTTAGCAGATCAGCAAGAGGTATCAAGCTACAGACGAATGACGTCTTCCACTGGACACAACTTCTTGACTTGAACGGTGATGGCGCCCTTACAGAAAAGGAATGGAAAGAAATCCCTGATTTTGAGCAGAAATTCACGGAGATTATACGTGCATTGATATCTGACTATGACTCGAATGGTAAGGATTAATTTTTGCTATCTCTCTGGAGTATTGTCGTTGTCATGAAGGTACATCTGTCTGTACACAAATCGCCTAGGCTACAGTCTTAGCGCAACAACTTATGAAATGTTGATGTTACATGTAACTGACTTAGTTCTCAAGAATATGGATAGAATTAAGAAATGTATTTAGATTTAAGAAATGTATTTGGAATTATGCATAACATTAGTACAGTTACTCAAAAACATATAGGCGGTATTTTGGGGTCAAATATCGTCCCGTATTTTAATATTTTGTATGGTGATTTGTCTATTTCAGAATGATTTGACGACCCCCACCCCTACCCTCTCTCACCACACGCACTCACGCACACACACACAACATTACTCACGGTGGCCAAATCTCGCTTATGCTCAAGAAATATGCTATCAATGAAATTTACACAGTGGGTCTGGTTTACTTCTTGCTGAATTTAGAAGAGTTTAAAAGTGGACGACCTGGAACTAGTTCCCAAAGTTATGCGGTTAAAGTGAGAATTGTCTTTATTTTCTTTGGAGCACAGTTTAAAACATTCGGAAGAGATATGGCATACACCGCTCTTGGCGAAAGAATTGATTTCACCTTGATACTCCTATCCAGTCATTAGCCGAGGAGTTTTGTCAAGCTGTAGTTTTTGTAATTAGCAGTCGATAAAGAATTTACTTAAGGCTGTAATTCTCATCCAGGATTAAGAGGACAGGGCAAAGGTCACATACGGTATGAGGAATCAATGGGGCTTGTTCACCGAAAGTGTGGGAAAATAATAGAATCACCCTAAAATATAACAAAAATCACCATAAACAAAATTTGTACGGAAAAGTTGGATTCCCCTTTGCATCCCCAGATCCCATAATATAAGGGGTTTTGGTGAGAGGTCCCTACAGTGCTCCACGTTTTAGCCAAAAAGCAAATACTTAAACCAAGTATTTCAAGAAACAACTGTTCCAAAATCAACGTTACGCAAAATATTTCAAAAGCTATCGACTTTTTTTTTAAACTTTATCCAGTAAGTGTCGGGGGACATGTGACCTGTTACGGAAATTACAACCCTCATTTTTACAAGTCGACGTAAACTCTTGTTTTATTCCTCCACGGGGGTACTATACTGTTTCTCCAAGGGTGTGTTATAACATAACACATCCGTATTTTCTTTAGGGTCTATGATTGAAAACTTAAAAAGATTCTCACGTGAGAAGTCCTGAAATTAGAAAGAGAATCTCGTACCTAGAATAATCAATTAACGGGCTAAACATTTATAAAATGGGCAAACTGAAAAACGGTGTCCTCATAACGCAGAATTCTGAAAAGCAAAAAAAAAACCGCAAGGTCTTCACTTCTTTGTAGCGCTTTTACTATCGTCAAGCATGGGTTTTCGCCAAATTTTTGGACCTCGGGCCCTATTCTTTTTTAATTTTCACCTAAGACCCGACCCTTTGGTCCTTCCCCCTTCCCCCACCCCCTTCTCGGCGGCACTGATGATCAAAAAAAGTTGGAAGGCAATATTTGTATAAACATGTATTTGCGCATTCCACAAGACAGCCTTACAGCGCCTGCCTACATTGGTCATGCTGTCATGGACTCAGTGGCGTGTCTAAAGAGGATATTGGGGGCTTATACCCCTAACAATATCACAGTACAGCACCCCATGCCTCCGCTCTCCCTCCAAAAAAAAAAAAAAAATTGTCAAAGCCATGAATATGATTAAATGAAATATCAAATAAACCATGTGTAGCAAACAAAAGATGACATTTTTGGACCAAAACTTTTACAGTTTGCACCAAAACATTTCCATTTTGGACCAATCATATTTTATTTTGGCCTCAAAATCTTCAACTTTGATCCAAAAATCTTCTCCTTGGGATTACAAAATTTTAGGCTTTCATCAAAAATCTTCATTTTTGGACCACCACTTTCCAGTTTTGATGCACAATCTACACCATAGAACCAAAAACTTTTAAATAGGGACCATGTGCGCATAGGTCTCACCCCACAATAATTTTCAAAGCAATACAATTTCTAAATAGGCCTTTACGCTATTTGGGAAAAATTGGTAAATTTTCGGAAATGCTTCATGATTTTTTAGGAAATAGTTTTCTTCATTTTTACAATTCCCCGCTCCAACATCACAGGCTCTGTAATGACTTGCCATTTGTCTTTTTTCTCTTCTCAGGTGACGGAAAAATAACATGGAGAGAATTTGTAGAGGGTGGAAGGACGGCGACTTAGATGCCAATGAACTCACCGTTTATCATTTCAGCATTAAAAGTGAGATGGACTACATGTAGCTGTCGTATTAATGAGTGTACATGCGTTATTTAATATTTATTTTGAAGTGTAATTTCTTATATCTAATGCTCAATTTGATGGCTGTATGCAGGTATGTTAGTTAAAGTTAAATTCATCCTAGCCATTAGGCCTATAAGGCCGGTGCTTATCCCTGGCTTCCTCGGCGTAAGCAGATGAGAGCATGTGACTCCCTACGTGGCGCCAGTCCATCACAGGTTGAACCCCCAGCAATGATGGTATTCAGTTTACAGCGGTACTGGAGCAAAGAGATACGCAGTCTCGCTCGATTAGCATCATGCAAGGTGAGAATTATACCTTCGCATAAGAGCAAGACTCATAAACCACAGCTACTACATCTCTACAATATATCACTGTATGAGATTTCATAAATAAAGCAGAGGCTTTATTTATGAAATCTCATACAGCGTAGGAATTTGGGCATTGGGAAAAGCTTCACCTCTCAGAGGATTTCACCTCTGAGTGGATTTTACCACTAAGAGGGTTCCACCTTTGAGAGGGTTTCACCTCTGAGAGGGTTTCACCTCGGAGAGGGTTTCACCTTTGAGAGGCTTTTACCTTTAAGAGGCTTTCACCTCTCAGAGGATTTCACCTCTGAGAGGATATCACCTCTGAGTGGATTTCACCTCTGAGACACCTGACCGGTTTCATACTTCCGTCGGTTTGGGAGGTAAAATGTTAGCAAAATATTGAAGAATTGAATAAATTATGGAAATTTTGGCGAAGTTTTACAACATTTCCCAAAATTTTAGAAAATGTCCCGAAAATTGAAGGAAGCTTCCCGAAATACGAAGGAAATTTCCCGAATATTGAAGATTCCCACGTACCATTAACCTTTCATCGAGCGTTAATTCTACAGTGCAATTTTGTTTTGCTATTAACCAGGATATTTTAATGGGGTTTTCGCCTACCCCGCTGAACAAACATAAATCCATGAAAAAAATGAAAGACGTGCATACAGGAAAGTACTCAGCTTTATTAGAATGACAGAAATTGACAAAAGAAAAAATTTGAAATATCGAGAAATAATTTGTTTTCGTCTTTTTTACTCATGACTTCCGTATATTGTTTTATGCTACAATTCCTTGTCTAAATATGTATATGGAAGTCATGAGAAAACATACCCTGACCAGTTGCGTATCTATGGGGAAGGGGGCTATGGGGAAGGGGGTTGGGGGTAGGGGGTGATTGATGGCTTAGCTCCATAAGAAAATGACGTAGCCCCTAAAAAGTGTCAAAGCCATAAATATGATTAACTGAAATACGAAATTAACCATGGTAGAAAACAGACGTTGGCATTTTTTTAATCGTATTGTCTGAATTATCATTAATTTTTTACCCAAACTTTTCCAGTTTGCACCAAAATTCCTTAAATTTGGACCAAAAATTCATAAACTTAGCCCCAAGTCTTCAATTTTAGATCAAAAAATCTTCAATTCTGGTCTACATATTTTCAATTTTGGACCAAATTCTACAACACATGGCCTATACTGTAGAATAAAAAAACCTTCATAGCGCGGTAAGTCTTATTAATATCAGCCTTCTTTCCAATTACTTTCAAGTGTTCAACTGTTCAAAGCATTACCAAGGTTGTCAAGGGTTGTAGGAAGGGTCACCTTTCAGGGGTGAGTGGGGGGAGGACGAATATTTTGCTGGTTGCAAGCGGATAAAGTTAAAGTAAAATTAGGTAAAATGTTGCTGCTAAATCGAAAAATCGCCTTCAATTTTCGTGAAATCTCCTTCGATTTTCGAGAGAAAAAAATTACCTATGAATTTTAAGGAAATTTTCTTCATTTTCTTCTCGATTTCCAACAAAATTTCAGGAAATATTCGTCAATTTTCATTCGCTTTTCTTCAATTTTTGGGAAATTTTCTTTACTTTCCGTGAATTTTTAATTTGATTTCCGCGGAATCACTGTCAATTGCAGGGAAATGTTTTGAAAATTTTTGACAAAAATGTCCAACAATTTTGCTCATTTACCTTCAATCTTATGAAAGTAATTCCAAACGGGATGATAATATGCAATTAGGAAGTAGAAACTTTCTTGGGCGGAGGGGGGGGGGGGGGGGAGTCCCATCTTTCTACGCCTTTGGTTCCCCTCCCCCCGCAATACCAAGCCAATATGTCGGGGCCCTGAATACTGTATTTTTAGAGGGCTTAAGCCCGCACAAAAACGAAAAGCTAGATACGTCCCTGACCTTCACTTAAGAAAACCCATCAAGTGGACCTCAACATGCTGCCAGCTGCTATGAGAAGAAACAAGTTTCATTTGCTGCAGCCTGCAGTAGTGTATTTACCAAAAATATTAACAATTGACTGATTCTTGATTCTCATATGCAGGTTAACTAGAGCTTGATGGGCATGTTGGTTAATCATGTTTAAGATACTCAGTAAGTACTGGGTTGAATATTAACAGTGATAATTTATTATATAAATATATTTATTTGTATGTGCATGAAATTGTTTATGGACCATGAATTGTTGTGAAAAATACAAAAGAAACCGGAAAAATGAAAAAGGACTTTTTCAAGTTTTCGACTCAACACGCCATAGTGGACCCAGACAGCTTTTTCGCAAATTGGACAGCCGGTCCCAAACCCACTCCAATGCTAAGAAATACTCCCCTCCCTCTTCCCCTCCCTCTCCTCCTACCCCTCCTCCTCTTCTCCCCTCCCCTCCTCCCCTCCCCTCCCCTCAACAGACAGCTTTTTCGCAAATTGGACAGCCGGTCCCAAACCCACTCCAATGCTAAGAAATACTCCCTCCCCACCCCTCCTCCTCCTCCCCTTCTCCTCCCCTTCCCTCCCCCCAGACAGCTTTTTCGCAAATTGGACAGCCGGTCCCAAACCCACTCCAATGCTAAGAAATACTCCTCTACCCCTCTTCCCCCTCCTCCCCTCCTCCTTCCCCTTCCTCCTACCCCCCCCCAGACAGCTTTTTCGCAAATTGGACAGCCGTTTCAAGCTCACTCCAATGCTAAGTAATACTCCCCTCCCCATCCTCTCCCTCCTCCTCCCAGTCCCCTCTCTTTCCTTAAATCCCCCTCCTCCTCCCCCTTTTTTTCTTGAATCCTGGATCTGCTACCGCTGAAACTTCCTTTAAATGACTTCGGAGGATTAACTTATGATTTTGGAGGATTGAGTGATGATTTCGGAGGGAGGATAAACTGATGAGGCGAATGGAAATTAACAACCATCTACAAAATTATCTTTAAATTTAAGAAAACTTACCTAAAATTTTAGAAAACTGCTCCAAAATGAAGGAAATTTGCCAAAAATTTGAAAAAAAAATTGAACAAAATTTGGAAAAATTGTCCCTAAATGAAGGAAAAATTCAAACGACAATGAAATTAATTTTTGAAACATTGGAAGGGATATTATAAATATTGAAGAAAATTCTCAAAAATTGACAAAACTTACTTAATTTTAAAAAATTGCTACCAAATGAAGATATTGAAGAAAATTGAAATAATTGTTCCTTGGAAGGAAATTCCCAACACTTATACAAGAGTTAATGAAATTTCCCAAAAATTGAAGACAATTTTTCGAAATTCGGAGTACCATTGGCCCAAAATAAAGGAACGTTTCCAAAAATTACATGAGAGTGAAGGAAATTTCTCAAAGATTAA
>JAIGNY010003294.1:212500-342500 GCA_020152595.1 Chiridota heheva | reverse complement strand
CCTATATTGGCTTGAAAGTTTTGGATTTGTGATTTGCATTGGTTCAAGCGTTGGGGTTGACCCAGGCGTCCTCCCGAAATCCTGCTAGAATATTTATCTACCCCTCCCCCTCCCCTCCCCACCCCCACCTTACCCTCTCCGCTCTGTGTGGATGAGAGTTACGATCGTGCCTTTGTACTTCCACTAAAATTTTACTTACTTTAAAACTTACTTTTCTTGCAAGCTCAGCTGTCATGCCATATCCTTCTATCCTTTTGGTCGGTTAGCCATTGCACACGCTTGGTATACTCTCCTCTTCTCTCTGTTTTACCAGGATTTACCACACAGCCACATCCGCTCATTTATGGGCTTCTGCTGTCAAGGGTAAGGCTGCAGGTATATATCTTATAAAGCAATAACAAACATGAAAATGGTTTATCAAATAAAGCAATTTTCAAACTGGGCATTGGGCAAGTCAGCTAGAATTTACCGATTTTTTTTAAGTGTCTCATTCTATATTTGAAATGTGCATTCTTAAACAGTTAAAGATCGAAACGGGCAATGATATGTATGTAGTTTTATACAACACTACAGGGGGAAGTCGACAGGGTCTGCGTCGTGTCTGCTATGGCACCCCAACTCCTCCAAAAGGACAAAGCCAAACTTTGAAACGCCCATGGAAGAAAGAGAGCAAGTTAAAAAATGATAAAATTAATATTGATTATTATGTACTACACAGGGATTGCGGAGCAATTATTCAAGTGTGTATGGGAGGGATGGGGGAGGAGAGAGCGGGGAGGGGGAGGAAGAAGAGGGGGGTGGCTGAAGAAGTGAATTGTGAAAATTAAAGGCGTCATCACATTCATATTAAACCCTGTACACTAGCTCTCAACCATATTGGTAGACAGCGTTTAGGCAGAGGCTGATGGTCACCTTTCAAGAAGGTGAGGGGAGGGGCAAGAAGCTCAACAATTTTCCTGTCAAAAGTGGAAAAATTAAACTTGTAAATTAAGTTCCATCACTGATTTTGCTGCTAATCGGAAAATCTCCTTCAATATTTCGGCTAATTTTATCTTCTTCAATTTTCAGTAAATTTTCTTGATTTTCGGAAAAAATTGTATTTTGTATTTAATTCATTTTCGGACAATTTCGATGAATTGTTTGACAATTTTTAGAAATTTTTCTATGTTTTAGGAAATTATACTTGATTTTAAGGAAATTGTGGTCAATTTCTTCAATTTTCGGGAAATTTGTTGACAATTTCGTATAATTTTACCTAATTTTCCGTCAATTTTATGTTAATAATTTTCCAATTTCACCTCCCAACCGGGAAAACCAGGAAGGTATAATCCTCTAAGGTCAATTAATTTTTGTTCACATCAGCACCAACATCAACACCAGCCCCTTCACAGTGACATAGGAAGCGGGGACGGGGTTTGCTTTCCCGGTCGAACCATCTCTTTCCCGGTCTGGCAAAACTGACCACAATTTCCTGAAAACTGGCCAACATTTCCTGAAAACTGGCCAAATGATGACCCGAAAACCGGCCAAATTTTCCCCCAAAAGGCCAAAATTTCCAAAAAGACAGGCTAAACTTATTCGAAAAATGGCCAAACTTTGCCAAAATTTCCCGAAATTAAAGAAAAATTCCTAAAAATGAAGGAAATTTTCCAATAATGAAGAATTTTTTTTTGAAATGGAAGGAAGTTTTGCTGATTAGCAGCAACTTTCTCATGGAAACCTAATTTATCAGTGAATTTTTTCACTTGTCACAGTGAAATTTGTGGGTTTTTCCCCCTCCCCAGAGAGGTGAACCTTTCACGCCCCTGCCCACCCCTTGTCTCCGCGGTCCCTGCTATGCACTGAAAAAACCCCATAGCATTTGGTAAAAATTCATTTATTTTTCCATAGAATGCGTAAAGATTTACGGAGAGGTAAGAGCTGCTTGAGCTTAATTGTGGAAGAAAATATTCTATAAACCATGAAAATAACAAAACAAATCCAAACTTGGTTAAAAAAAACACTATTTTGAAGAAAAAAAACTTGGTTGATCTATATTGGCGTGCATAGGAACAACCATAACCTTCGTGCTGCCGCAGATCAACAACAGCAATCACACGTTAGCAAAGTGAAAGAAATTACGGCCAAACGATGGTAAATGGTTCCATATAGTAGTGTCCTGTCCTTCATGCATAACCCAACATGGGCTCCACCTGTTTAACATTTAAGCTTCGTTTCCATTTTCAACACGAGGTTAAGTCAACTTAAGTGGAATTTTGGATCGGCGTTAAGTTAGTGTAATCTAAAACAGCTTTGTAAAGCTACAAATGATCTCATTTACCAGTCCGGTCAATGCTCCCGAACGGAATATCTCCCGATCGGGAGATTTTTGTCATTATAACTCACAATGCATCTTTCCAAATTCAAATTGCTCTAAAGAAATGCATTACAGTTAGCAGTTAAACAGGTTTAAGCCCAAAGTAGGAAAAATGCATGCAAAATATTCAAAATTTATTGGTGTAACAGAACGATGAATTTTTTTTTTCCATTTCTACCAGCGCAAATTTGACTTTTACTAGGGAATTTTAATATAATCTTTAAAAATTAATTTCGTATTTTTTGAAGAGTATATTCTTACATTTTAATCACCAGCAAAAACTCAAATTATACAGAAATATTAATTCCAATATCATTTCCAAAATAACAGCTGAACTTACAGTCAACAATTTAAATTATGGTCACTGCGCATGTCTCGATCTCCCGATCGAGGGAGTCGACTGGACTGTTTGGACTGATAAATTTGCCAATTTTGACTCTCAACAAATAATATCAAGTCCCATTTTTGTAATTTTTATCTTGGCCGCCTATGCTACCACTTTTACTACAACGTTAGGTTAAGTGAATCATTTTTCATGTCTTACATTCGCTCCCCAATTTCCCCTTTTCCTATCAGGACCATATTTGCCGATAACAAAAAAAGTTTAATAACATATTTGTAACAGAAAACATTTGAAGCGATATTTTGGAAAAAAGTGACTTTTATCAATCTTGATGCCATTGGAGCCAATGGGGAAAATTGCAATTTTGATTTAAACTTTTTGTTATATCTTTTTTATATAATTCTCTATCTTAGCCTCACAATTGGGACAAAGTTGCAATCGCCAATGAGAAACGTAAAACAGGGGAACCCCCCCCCCTCCCTCCCGTCACCTTTAGGCCTACTCTGGCAAATCATTTCTCTCATAATCCATTATCTAAAAAAGTAAAACACCTTCACCATCAAGCTGAGTGACTTTTTTCTAATGATCAAGATCCCTTTGCAAAAAATGAACAGTCCTTTGCATTTACTTTTTCAGTCATTCCTTTAGTTTTGTTTAGTTTATTTCTACATGCATCTCTATCGACTCCTTCCGGATATGACAGAACATAATATGTTCTCATATTATGGTACAATCACAAAATACAGATGGCAATATAAGATGTATAATGAAAAAGAACAAAGAAAGGTTATTTACATAAAATCACATGACAAGTCAAAAATGTTAGTTAAACTTAAGATGCAAAATTTTGGCAAACCTAACTAACTTTTTAAGCTTTGATACATTTTTACAATAAAAAAGTTGGAACATTTTTAAGGCGTTTGGACGGATGGTATAACAAGGGTCAATGTAATTCTTAAAGACAGTGCAAACAAATAGATAATAAAACTCATCCCCCAAAGCATCTGATTTGCATAGTGTGCCATTTATTTCACTAAATCTGTTCAGATTACTTGAAAATTTAATATTATCACATTTAAGCTTATATAATGTTTTTCTGTCATATGGATCTAATGTAAATAGATAGTTTTTAAAGTTGTGGACATTTCTTTAGATTCCAGTAATTATGTTACGATGAGATCACAGCATCATTTCTCATGAACTTTTTTTAATATTGTTTACGTATAAGTCTTCATGGAATATCTCAATATATCACTTTCAATTTGCTACGGTTTGCACATTTATAAGAGGAGAGAACTTTTGCTCAATTGTCGTTACATCTGTGGACCTTGGATAACGTCACTGCCTTTCTCGGTATTGGTATTCTGAGCGCGTTAAGTCATTGTCTTGGTTGGAGCTTTTCCTAGATGCAGAATTTGCAAATCATGAGTAAGATGATTTTTCCACGAGGTCTGATGACGTGCTTCTCTTTTTATTTAAAGTAGAAGGAAATTTGTATTTGAATTATAGAAATAAAGTAGAAAATTGTTAATGGAAAAGAATCAGATAGTGGTCAGAAACATTTGCAATCGGTCAGATTGAGTCTGTCAGTTAGAGATAGCAAGAAAAAGTTATAGTTATTGTCAGACTTGGTGTTTAAGCAAGTTTACAATATATTTCATAAGCTTTATTAATACTGTGCGTTCCGTCTCTCCTTTTTGGGCCTTGCGCTACATTCTTATGTTTTTTCATCAATAATAACACTTGACGGAACAATTGTAACAAAAACTCTTGCTATAAACATCATTTAACCAGATTTGTTGATCAATATCAATAAGTCTTAGATTACTGGATTTACTGCATTTTTAAACCAGTATGGATCATGGTTCGCTTGGGCATGCCAAATATTGCTGAAACCAATTTTACTGATCCAGCTCGACTTGAAATTAATAACGAAATCATGCAGTGCTTTCATAAGAACATATATTCTTGATGAGTATGATCAGATTATTGATTACCTGTAACAATTCGACTCCAGATCATTCTTTTTTCAATAATGCTTTAAAGTGTATATTTTCCTATTTCACCATATGATCATTGGGTTAGCTGCAAAATTGTTAAGGTTTAGAAGTTTTCTCAAAAATGATCTATACAAATTTCAACATGAGCCAAATAACTAAAACCCCAAATCTCACAAGCATAAAGTAGGATTGGCAAAATTAAACTGTCAAATAAGTTAAGAGTTCTATAGGTAGCTGGAGGCTTGTGGCCTTGATTGCTTGTGGAATTTGATAACTAATAGCTTTGTTGAACTTTCCATTATACTAAAAGATGGTGCCTTTAGGTATTTGTAGTCCTCACACGCTGAAATTTGTTCATTACCAAGGCTGCAAAATTTGGGAATATTCTTAATTTTACCTTAAGAGAAGATAATATTTGTTGTTTTGTTGGCATTTACTGATAGGTTCCAATGCGTACAACAGTCATCTAAGCTATTCAGAGCTCTTTAGTGAGCATCAGCTCTCTCTGCTAGTAAAATTGTATCATCAACATGAGATAAATCTTTAGTATCATCACATTAAGCAGTTAAGTAGCTAATAACAAGGTTAGCGTAAACCAGAGACACCATCATATTTTAATGTTAACCCAAGATGATTTAGAAAATGCAAATAACAATGAAGATAGGGTTTCCTTCTGCCGAACTCCAGACCTACATTTAAAGAACGAGGTAATCTTGTTTTTTGACTTCATACATAATTTTGCACTATAGTACAGATAATTGATAAACTTTCCCATTTATACCACTGGCAATGAGCTCATATCACACAGCAGATCAATGGAGAACATGACATCAAGTCTCAGAAAATATTGTGTCGGCGCCGGCTTTATTTACGTAGGCCCCCTTTCCCGTAGAGCCACATTAAAGTTCATGGATGTGGCCATCAAGGTAAATCATATCAAAGCCTTTTTGATTGTCTACAAATGCACAGAACAGTTTTTAGCTCAAAATCCCTTTTAAATTAGTCTTGATAGGAACTAATGATGGAATAGTTAATTTGTAACTTTTTTTTTCTTTTCTGCTCTACACCCCACCGTTTGCAAGAAAATGGTAAAAGAAGAGTGATTTTGTTGTCACCTTGACGAGAAAAAGTAGCATCGAGCTTCATACGCGATAACGTTACTTACGGGACACGTGTAAGTAAACAATGCATCACTGACATATTTTACCATTAAAGTTTCGCGACTAGTGTAAATTATCATCTTCCTTTGTTTTTTTAAATGTGAATGTTTTTCAAGTAAATATTAATAAAAACCCTGCAGCTTTGTGTAGTTGGTAGATTTAGTAATATAAATTCTCAAACTAAAAGTCCTATATCAATGGCAAAGAGCAACAAAACGAAACGATTCTGGACGTGTTTTGTGCACTTGACATAAACCGAGTTTTCGGGACTTACCGGGCATGCCGGATACAGTGTCACTGTAATATTTAGCTCACGCCAAATTGTCACCCCCTGTCCTGTTCGATTTAAACAGTAGCTCGACCGCATCTTCTCGAACATAAAATTTGTACTGTTTCGCGAGTAATTAAAATTCAAATGAGAGAAACAGAGGTAGAAAATAGAATAGATAAGACTCGGTGAGATTCGAACTCATACCCTGTTGCTCAAGAGACGATGCCGTAACCGACTAGGCTTGAAAGACATTATGGTTTATTTATATATATATATATATATATATATATATATATATATATATATATATATATATATATATATATATATATTTATATATATATATATATATATATATATATATATATATATATATATATATATATATATATATATATATATATATATATATATATATATATATATGTATATATGTATATATATGAATATATATATATATATATATATATATATATATATATATATATATATATATATATATATATATATATATATATATATATATATATATATATATATATATATATATATATATGTATTGTGTGGAAGAAGTTAGAGGGGACTATACAGACCCCGACCAATCAGAAGTTGGCTTTGATATGACGTCATAGCTTCGCCGTAGTTTGCTTCTGATAGGTCGGGGTCTGTATAGCCACCTCAGGTAGTTTTCATCTGGGTCACCGGATTGCGTTACAAGATATTCTCGATTGTTCTGCAGAGTCCTTTTAAACAAGGTGTATAGCTTTTCCTTACTAGGTGTGTCAGGTGATTATAGGTTCAAAGTACCAGCCCCAACCAACGCAGGATACCGTAGGAGACAAGCCATGATAACTCTTTTCCCTTCTTCCGCCCTCATTGGGGTTTCGTCGGATCTGAAGTTACTAATGTTGGCATCCATCAGATGGTGGTGAGGTCTAGTTAAATCACCCATATATATGGGTCATCGGATTGTTATCACAGGATAGTCTGTTACATAGAGTCCTTTTAGCAAGGTGTGTAGATCATTTGCATATACTTAATGCTGACTTCTGATTAGCCAGCGGTTCTACAGCCCCCTCAGATAGTTTTTATCCGGGCCATCGGATTGCGTCAGAGGATGGGAGGGTTTTCCGTCTGAGAAGTGTTGTTTGCGGTGAATTGACGGTCATTTTGGAGAGGACACAGAAAAACCCCACCCCAGGGGGAAGGTTCTCAGGAAACTGGGGCCACAGGGTACGTAACCCTGGTATTACCCATTCAAAGGTGGGGTATCATGGTCACTCATTGTCGCCCATTTCAAAACAATCAACCCTGATAATCTGTTAATTATATGTTTAGATTTGTCAAAGAGTTTAAGTTGATTAAACTGAAAAAGGTATCAATAATATCGATAAATCGCCCTGTCACGATTATCGATAATATTGGGATAATATTGTGACAATTTACTGAGTCACATCATTCAAGAAGACATTGTACTTACCAACTGAAAAACAGGAAACTTCTCATTTTGAGAACTGATTTTTGTGATTTGAGCTACGATATTGTTTTAACGGTGTGATTTGAGACAATATTTTTGAAAACGTGTACGATTTGAGAACGAAATTTTATTTTTAAATCTCATTGACTTTGCACAGGGAGCAAAACTTGACAACAATATTTTGAAAACGTGGATGATTTGAGAAGACGTTTTTTCTGAAACTCATGATTTGAGAAACAATTTTTCTAAAACAGTGTCATTTGAGGCAGTTTTTTGCTCAAGTGTTTTCATTTGAGAGGACAAAACTGCGTTTTTAATTGAAAACAGGGAGTCTACGGGGGCTTAATCGTGGGAATAATCGGACATAACTACGTTTTTCACGGGGAAAATGGCGTCTACGGGGGAATGACAAGACAGAACTGCGCTTTAATGCAAAAAAGGGGATCTACGTGGGGCTTCATCGTGTAACTATTCGGATAAAGCTACATTTTTAACGGGCAAAATGGCGTCTATGGGGGAATGACAGGACAGAACTGCACTTTAACGCGAAAAAAGGTGTGTGCATGGGACTTGATTCCAAGCCACGCCCCCTCTTCTTCCGTCGCCGTACTTGACAGCAAAAAAACAAAACAAGAAAATAGTTGGTATCCGTGTGGGTGTGTATTGTGTTGTATGTGAAGATAGACCAGACTAGGACTATCCGGAAAAAACCGCCGTGACGGAGGAACGTCGAAGAGCCTTGCGCCGTGCCAAAGCACTACTTTAACCAGATTTCATCACAGAGTTATATTGCCCTATTCGAGGTTGGCGAAAATCAGTTGTTACCCTCGTCTAACATCAAGCAACTCTAGCGTATCAAGGGTAAGCAAGGTGTGTGTTTGCTTGTGATTGTAGGAGTGTACTTAACATGGAAAGCATCTGTCTTTTACACTATAAACCGACTTCGAGTATGCATCCCCTAAATAAATCAAAAAAGATATATATATCTTAATGTTCAGACTTGAACGTGTAATAGTTTTATGCTAAAAACTATACCGCCGACACCAAACGTCGATCCCTAAACTTTAGTCCTGTTTCTCAGGTGAGACAAAATCAACATCATAAAGCCAAACTATAACATAATTCTATGAAGAAAATAGTAACATACGTACGTATTGATGGTAAAGTAATGCGTTTGCGTTCTACTACACTGACGCAAGGTCATTTTGGTCCAAAGCCTGAACTAGAAATGAACATCTAGCAATCAACAGCATTTTGGATGGATATTCATTCACGCGATGTGATTGGTCACTTGCTCTACCGCGCATGTTCCACAGATGAACGCGACAAAACAATGTACGATATTGTCTATTCACGGTAACTGACGTCATTCCACTTTTCCTACTAACACAGCAGATTCACAGGTCACCGATAAAATCAAGGACATCTAAGCAATGGATCTATATTGATCCAATATTGAATAAACAATCATGGATTATGGATATTTCTTCTCATACTATTGATATCGATTTGTCACACACACACACACAGGCTTCATTATAATAGACAGCCTTTGTCCCATTATTATACATGATATAATAAAACAAGGCTATAACAAAAAGTACGCATTATGTACACAAAATCGATCGACTGTATTTGTCATATCCTTCATTAAAACAGGCCCGTTTTACCATTTGGCGAAAGATATAACTCGGTCAAATTGCGCTCAGATTCTTCTACATTTTAAATCCTAATGCATGTCCTGAAATGACGCCAGAAGGAGCACCGATTAACTGCAGTTGGTACATACTAAGCACTCATATAGATCTGAAGTAAAATTTAACAAAGGAAACGGACCAATACCACAGATATCAGAATTTACACCCAATATAGCGGATACACAGATAACGGTAAATTGGAAAAAAATGATGCTGAATAATCTTTTTTTCAGTCCATTGCCTCGCGGGAAAAATCGATACTCTATTCTGCTAAGATTCAACAAATATCCACCTCTCATATTGATTTTTCCGTAGGACTGTTTGTATAACGTTTATTTTTATCTTACCTCGACACTTTGAGAAGCAAATTTTTGCAAATGGCATTTAAGAAACAAAGTATGTGTGTTTTGAGGGACACTATTTTTTAAACGGTGTGATTTAAAACAATATCTTTTAAAATATGTACAATTTGAAAACATGAATTTTATATTCAAATCCCATTAATTTTGCACAGGGTGCAAAATTTGAGTGATGATATTTTGAAAACGTGAATGATTTGAGAAGACGTTTTTTTTCTGGAACTCATCACTGAGAAACAATTTTTCTGAAACGCTGTGATTCGAGACAGCTTTTTGCTCAACTGTTTTTTCATTTGAGAGGACAAAACTGCGTTTTTTGAGCAAAATGGGGGCAACGGGAGCTTAATCGTGGGAATAACAGGACAAAACTACGTTTTTAATTGAAAAAATGGCGTCTACGAGGGAAATGACAGGACAGAACTGCGCTTTAACGCGAAAACAAAGCTTTAACGCGATCCTATGGGGGCTTAATTGTGGGAATGATTGGACAAAACTACGTTTTTTACGGAGAAAATAGCGTCTACGGGGGGAATGAGAAGACAGAACTGCGCTTTAACGCAAAAAAAAAGATCTACCTGGGGCTTAATCGTGTGACTATTTGGATAAAACTACATTTTTAACGGGCAAAATGGCGTCTACGGGGGAATGACGGGACAGAACTGCACTTTAACGCGAAAAAAGGGGAGTACGTGGGACTTGATTCCAAACCACGCCCCTCTTCTCTCGTCGCCGTACTTGACAGCAAGACAGAGCGAGAAAATAATGGTATCCGTGAGGGTGTGTATTATGTTGTATGTGAACATAGACCAGACTAGGACTGTCCGGAGAGAACCGCCATGACGGAGGAACGTCGAAGAGCCTTGCGCTGTGCCAAAGCACTACTTTAACCAGATTTCGTCACAGAGTTATATTGCCCTATTCGAGGTTGGTGAAAAGTTAGTCGTTACCCTCGTCTAACATCAGGCAACTCTAGCGTATCAAGGGTAAGCAAGGTGTGTGTTTGCTTGTGATTGTAGGAGTGTACTTAACATGGAAAGCATCTGTCTTTTATACTATGAACCGACTTCGAGTATGCATCCCCTAAATAAATCAAAAAAGATATATACATCTTAATGTTTAGACTTGAACGTGTAATAGTTTTATGCTAAAATTTATACCGCCGACACCAAACGTCGACCCCTAAACTTTAGTCCTGTTTCTCAGGTGAGACAAAATCAACATCATAAAGCCAAACTATAACATAATTCTATGGAGAAAAAAGTTACAGACGTCATTCCACTTTTCCCACTAACACAACATATTCACACGTCGTCGATAACATCAAGGACATCTAAACAAAGGATCTATATTGATCCAATATTGAATAAACAAACATGGATTATGGATTTTTTTCTCATACTATTAATATCGATTTGTCACACCAACAGGCTTCATTATAATAAATAGCCTTTGTCCCATTATTATACATGATATAATGAAACAAGGTTATAACAAAAAGTACGCATTATGTACACAAAATCGATCGACTGTATTTGTCATATCCTTTATAAAAAAAAGACCCGTTTTACCATTTGGCGAAAAATATAACTCGGTCAAATTGCGCCCGGTTTCTTCTACATTTGGAATCTTTGTATTAGCGGTCTACATGGTAAAGATTTTCCGGAAGCTGTATCTGACTGCTTTTTCATCCAGCATGTGTTGTTTCCCACGCGTGGTAGAAATTGTCTGGATTTGATTTTCAGTACTAGAGAAAGTATGGTTAGAAATGTGCTAAGTAGCGGTAAGGTATAGTGTAGTGATCATGACTTCATTAGTTTTGATCTGTATTGTTTCACAAAGGTTTCTGCAGCTATTAAACTGGTTTTAGATTTGAAGACTGCTGACTTTGCTGCACTTCAGAATAATTGGATTTTTTTGCTCCGTGAATTAGATCCTTCTAAAGCATGGGATGTTTTCCGAACTATAGTTTTGCAGGGTGTAAATAGGTTTGTCCCATTAAAGAAAGTCTCTAGGCGTATTTGGCAAGTGTGGATGTCTCGGGAGGTTTTGCAGGCTGTTTGGGAAAAGAAGAAGTTGTGGCGTTGTTATAAATGTAGTGGGTGTCCTGCGGAGCTTGCTAGGCATACGGATCATGAAAAGTTTACAAAGGGTTTGATAAGAGATACTGAAGTGTTTTTTGAGCAACGTTTGTCCATAGAGGTTAGAAATAATCCTAAGTCGTTTCATTCATATGTTCGCTCAAAGCAAAAAACCAAGGAGGTTGTTGGTTCCCTTCAGGGTAATGATGGTGTTACAATTAATAGTGGAAAGGATATGGCTGAGGTTTTGAATGACTATGTGTCTGATTTTACTAAGGAGTCCCCTGCTGATGATGTTGTGGATTATCTTAGTGTGCACTATCCATTAAGAATGCTGATTTTTCAGTTCATGTTGTGTCTAAAAAGTTGAAGGGTTTGAATTCAAATAAAGCATCCGATCCAGATGGTATACATCCTGCTGTCTTACGTGAGTGTTCTGATCTTCTTTCTGTGTCCCTGAGTATTATCTTTTCAAAGTGCTTTGATGTTGGTGTTGTTCCTAGTGATTGGAGAATTGCTAATGTCACTCCTATTACAAAAAAAAGGGTGACTACAGTTTGCCTTGTAACTATAGGCCAGTGAATCTTAGAAGTGTTGTGTGCAAGGTCATAGAGTCCATTGTTAATGATGTTGTACTAGATCATTTACGGGTCAATGATTTGTTGAATTTGTCCCAGCATGGGTTCTTACCTAAGAGGTCTTGTGTTTCTAATTTATTAGAGTTTCTTGAAGATGTCACTAAACAAGTTGATTATGTTCATAATGTGGATGTTTAGATTTCCAAAAAGCATTTGATATGGTTTCATTAGGCAGGCCCATGATGAAAACAAGAGCACATGGTGTGGAGGGAAAGTGTGTCAGTTGGATATATTCGTAATTAGTTGGCAGGTCACAAAGAGTTGTAGTTAATGGTGAGGTATCTCCGTGGAAGAAGGTTACAAGTGGTGTTCCTCAGGGTTGTGTATTGAATCCGCTTCTTTTCTTAATCTTTATTAATGATACTGATCTTTCCCTTGGCTCCAGGATTTGTAAATTTGCTGATGACACTGTACAGGATTGTTGATGATGCTAGGGGTTCTCTACTTTTGCAAAGTGATCTGGATAAATCAGTTTCTTGGTCCCAAATAGGCAGATGTCATTCAATGTTGATAAATGCAAACTTATTCATTTTGGTCAGAACAATTTGGCTTTTGGTTACTGCATGAATGCTTCAAATCTTGGTTGTGTTGATCAAGAAAGGGATCTAGGTGTTGGCATTACTCAGTTACTAGCAATCTGAAACCTTCTAAACAGTGTGCTTTATCAGCTGTAAGGGCAAATAGGATGCTTGGTTTCATTACAAGAAAATTTTGTTTTCTTGGTAGAGAGGTTGTTCTTAATTTGTATAAGCAGTTAGTCAGGCCTGAGAGGCCTCATCTTGAGTATGCTATTCAGGCTTGGAGTCCCTTTTATGAAAAGGCTAAGTTCATTTTGAAGCAGGTTCAGCGAAGAGCCACTAGACTTATTTACGAAGTAAGAAATCTCTCTTATAAATCTAGGTTGCGAATTCTTGGTTTGAACACGCTTGAGTTGAGAAGAGTACGTAGCAATATGACTCAGGTTTTTAAGCTCCTATCTGGTAGTGATGCTTTAACTTCCTGTTATTTCGTGCATGTTTCAACTAATCCTCATGTGACACGCGGTAACAGTTTGAAGTTGACCAAAGAGTTCTCACGAATAGATATTCGGCGGTTTAGCTTTTTGCAAAGAGTTGTTAATGAGTGGAACGGTTTGCCTGAGTCTGTTCACAATTTCATGGTCAACATTGATAAGTTCTTTACTAACTCTAGGCGTCTTTGATTTTTTTTTTTTTTTCGTGATGGTGGTGGTATTAGTTTGGGATTTTTATGGGGTGATTAAGCCTTCTTATCCCGTAATATTGTCATGTTTATGTTATATTTAAACGATATTTAAAGCTCCATTAAGCTGTGGGACAACTAGAGTCCTGGGGGCAAGTGGATATTTTGGCGCTTTGCAGCGATGTCGGAAGCGCAGCGGCAAAGGACGGGGGGGGGGGGGGATGGGGGTTGGAGTAAGGAGAGCAGGAGGTGCCCTTTTGAAACTGTTGATAGTAGACCGGGAAAAAGGTGCCCTTTTGAAATTTGAGGGCGGACCGGGCTACAAGCGCCCTTTTGAAACTTATAAAGTTAGAAATCCACTCCATCACAAAATATTATAATACATATACAAAATTGCCCCTTAAAAAAAATGAAAAGTGCCCCACAATTACTGTCCAAAGCTACCCACCAACAAAAACAGGCTAATGCCATGTCACCCTAAAATAAATATTGAGCTACTACATCATTGACGTTAAGAACACAGACCGAAATCTGCTTGTTACTCACCAATGGAACCAGATCGTAATTGTTGGGTACTGCCGTGTGCGAAAGATTTTGATTGAGCCTGAAATTGTGAAAGTCAAGTCTGAAAGGTTAAGTTAAGGCTTTGCTATTTTTCCCAAACAACGACCTCGCAATTCTTCTTCTTCTTTCACAGGCCAGAGAGCTTTACTGTGTATTTCGTCAGTTTGAATCGGACTGCAAAGCAAGCTTGTAAGAATGATCCACACAGGGTATGCTGGTTTCAGACTAACGATTTTAGGCTTCTTAACTTAGTTAGACCCAACGTTAGGCCTCTGGCCTACATGGCCTGGCCTACTCCTACTCCCCGTAGTATCACAGGTGTTCCTAGCATTATGGCAACCTATATAGCCTACTTAATAGTAAAAAAGGTACTGTAGGTCACTTTCTAATCGTAGGCCTATGTGAAAATTTATATTTTTGACCACTCGCAAATCTTAATTAACATTTTTTGACTTAAGTCACATTTGCTGGAGACTCCCTTTTTCGTTTTAATATAAGTAGGTCTAAAGCCACAGTATTTGTTCTTTTTTTCTGATTAAATGTTCAGGTTTTATCCGGTGTACCACAAGGTACTGTCTTGGGTCCATTACTTTTCCTCTTACATGTAAATGACATCCCTGATAATATAAACAGCACAGTTAGACTGTTTGCTGATGACTGCCTTGTGTACAGAACAATTGATAACCCCTCTGACCAACTAATCCTCCAAGATGATCTTAACAAACTTGAACAATGGCGAAACAAATGGCAAATGAATTTCAACCCCTCTAAATGCTACATCTTGTCAATTTCCTCTAAGAAATGCTTTAAATCACCTGTTTATAACCTTATGCAACCAGCCACTAAAACATGTCAACTCCCACCCATACCTAGGTGTTGAAATTGATAATAAACTTAGATGGGATAAACATATACATAACATAACCAAGAAAGCTAACTCTATACTTGGCCTATTAAAACGTAACCTCTCAAACTGTCCCACCGACGTTAAATCCACTGCTTAAAAAGCTCTAGTCAGGCCAGTACTTGAGTACGCATCTGCAGTCTGGGACCTTCATCACCTGTGCGATGTGGATAAACTTGAATTTATTCAAAGGAGAGCAGCCAGGTTCTGTATGGCAGACTACTCTTATAAATCTAGTGTAAAAAACATGCTTTATAAATTAGATTGGCCCCTGCTTAAAACAAGAAGATACAACACCCGGCTACATATCCTATATAAAATCAATAACAATCTTGTCGCCATCAATAAAGATGAACTTATCCCCACTGTCAGAACTAATACAAGAAATAATCATGACCTTAATTTCCAGGTTCCCTATGCTAAAAAGAATGTATATAAACACTCTTTCTTCCCTCACACACTAAAGGATTGGAATGCTTTACCGTCAGACATTGTACATGCACTAAGTCTCAATTGTTTCAAAGCTAAACTTACTAACACTTGTATTGCTAACTAGTTTTTTTAATGTTTTTTACTCATACTTTTTACGCTCGGTTGGCGTTCATGTCCTCTTGAAGGATTTTTGCCGACTTAACTGATTCAGATTCAGAAGCCCAAGAGTTTGCTGCAAACCTATTGAAGTGCTGCTTCTTCATGACATCATCGCAACGTTTCTTTGGTTTGCAGCAAATTGTTGGGCTTTTACAGTGTTATGACTGTAAATGTAATGTCAGTAGAAAATCCATCTGAAGTTATATATTATAAACGAAGAAGGGAGTCTCCAGCAAATGAGAGTTGAGTCAAAAAATGTAATTAAGATTCGCGAGTGGTTTAAAAAAGAAATTTTAATATACAATTCAAAGGTCGTGTTAGAAATTGACCTACCTTTTTATTTAGGCCTATATGTATTAAGTATATAGGTTGCCATAACGCTAGGAACACCTGTGTGTAGTACCATCGGACTGACGCCAGCCATTGTTAGTAATGCTGCCGTTGGTGATGGCTGGTCGTCCGAGGGTACTACAAAATTCCTATTTATACCCTCCTGTACTGTTTTAAGCGAGGTGTGTAAAAGTATAGGAAAATTTCCGTTTTAAGAAAACGAAACCAATTTACCTTTTTTTTTTCTTTCTCACCCGCATTGATTAGAATCGATATTTGAAGCCCATCTATGTCTTCAAAAACTTTTTTTAAGGTGATTTTAGTTACTTTTATCGAATTATTTGGATTATTCTTTCCGTAAAATTGTCTGACAAGCTCTCCAAAGTACGGTCAAAGTTCAAAACACTGCCATCGGGACTTTAACATTTTAGCGGAGGTAGCCTAATAATATGTTTTTAATTATTTGAGGAAAAAGTTAAAATAATACTTATAAAGTACAATTATATAATCTAAACATTTCTTGATCTTTTATTTATTTCTTTTCACACACAGTATTTTTACTAAAAGTATTTAATAAAGTTATATGAACAAAAAAAATGTTGCCAGCGAAAAATCAACCAGCAGTTTAGTGGAACATCCTAAAACTTATTTGCGGACATTGAATAATTAATCACAAACGTGTGGTGACTAAGAAAATTGTGACCACAAAATGAATCTCGGATAACTTTATTCCGTTGTGGTGCTAGATAGATAAAGATTTTGGAAAAGTTTTTTTGAAAAGTGTATCTATACAGACTAATTGTTATAAGAATATCTAAGAAAGAGGTTAATTTTCAATCATCAATTTTCTACAACGTGTGAATTTATAAAACCAGGAATTGCATTTAATCTACAACAACCCTTGTACGGCAATCCCAATGTAAACCCATACTGAGGAATGTATATTATAACTATGTTAGGCCTAGCCTATATTATTCATACACATCCCTCAGTCTGTCACTGTCAGTGCGGTTGACATTGGGTGTCGTACGAAGTTTCTTATAGCTGGTATGCAATTTCTATGTTTTTGAGAATTTACACGTTGTAGAAAATTGATGACTAAAAAATAACTGAGCCTACAGTATTGTAGTAAGATGGCTTTTCCGGCTAAAAACGGCTGTCTTACTCAGGTTATGAGGTGATAAGGTCACAGCTTGAGTCAGACAAAGTGACGCGTTGTCAGCTGCTCTCACATGTGGGAACTGCACGCTGCACCAGGTGCAGTTAGCCGGAGATCGTCGAGGAACACGCTTGTTATGTTACAGCAAGTGTAGTTCCACGAGGATTAGCCTACGTACCTGCCCAGTCTACTTTTCCTGTACAGTTAGGGCAAGGGTGAGGAACCTAGAACCCAAAACGCAGTGGATAACGACCCAGCGAAAGTGGTTTTGTTCCTAACTACAACAACTCGGGAGTTAGCAATCCGGTGAGTACTAACGTTAAACTACCCTAAGTGTTTAGCCTACCAGAAACACCATAGCTCACACAAGGCAATAAATACTATAGTGGCGACGAGGTAATTTGGAAAAAACTTGTTAACCACCGAACGATACTTCATTGGGGCCTCCCTGCCTTAACGTCAGCGCCGTCTTGGATTTTTGGAAGAGGAGGAATTCAGTGGTTGTCGAATTGCGTTGCCGCTGCAAAGTGCTGTAGCGTGACGACAACAGTGCTCAAATTATTGAGACACGGAAAGTCTTACCAGTGCTAAAAGTCTGTTGTTCAACTGCATTCGACAATAATAATTTTTGGCCATTTCTGAAGCTGCCTTGTTAAACTTTTTTCTGCACATTCTGGTTTGAACTTTACAGTAGCGTGAGCCACAGGCATGCAGGGAGAAATACTTTGTAGCAGTAATATAACATTAGTTGCAATACTGTAGGTTTAAATTGAAGGTTACACGAGTACGGGTGACCTTTCCTGTAATTGTCGCTGCACAGCTCTTGGTGGTTAGTAATTTCTCTTGCAAGGTCCCGCGAATGCGAGTGACCCTCCTGGGATTAAACATTATGCTTTATTTTATACTTGTACATTATAGTCTGCTGTGACTGAAATATCTTTAACCATATTCTCGGTGACTGGAAAGGTTTTGTTTTCCTCATTTTCTGGGTGAATGTGGAATATTTTTTAAGCTAGGTTACACACATACGGGTAACCTTACCTGGAATTTCTTCAAGCTCCTGAACATTTCCTTTCCAAGGGAAACTTTAATTTTGCATTTGCATTTTTTTGCATTTGAAACTGTCCTACTCTCTTCAAAAGAACCAGGACTGTCTAATTTGCATTTATTTTGAACCATACACAACCACCATTAAAAAAAAAAACACAAGGACGGAGGGAAGGAGGTACTACAGGATTAGTGTATGAGTCACTATTTATAGACCCATTGTTTACTTTTCTTTGAGGCCTAGTTTTGCATGTTAAAGAATGTCACATAAAGTCCACATAAATTTATGCAATTTCAACTCATTGTCTGAATTGCGGCAAGTGGTGGACAGGATAGCCAAGAGCATTGTAGATTTCAGGGAGAAAAACTTCCTAATTATCTTGAACAACATTTATCAGATTCCACGTCTGAGGGTAACAGACGAGCTGCTTTACAGAATTGACTTTGTGGCTGCGTTACCAACCAACACAGACATGATGGTAGGGGGGATGTTTCTGAACCGGGAGGCAGGCTCAAATAGACAATTTGTTGATAATGTCACAGCATGTATAAGTGCACAAGGAAAATCAGGGAAGATCAAACAACCGATTTTTGTAATGAAATGATGAAATGGACCCTTGACATTGTACAAGACCTAATGACCATTTCTACAGTGCTAGTGAGCATAGGCCTCGAGGGAGAGGACTAGTCAGAGAAGACGACACCCGTGAGGGAATTTATTCGTTCCGTTCTCATCAGGAAGAAGAAGACACTGGTGATGAAGATCGGCGTATGTCGAGGGGGCGTCGACTACGACACATGGCCCCGGAAGACAATAGCGACTTTCACCGCAAGGGCAGAGCTCAAATTTACAGTCCCATAGTCCCAAAAAGCCTTGAGTTTGATGGGAAAACCAACTGGAATTTCCTTAAGGAAAAGTTTACCAGGTATGCGGAGGCGTCTGGGTGGACCCCTGATGAGAGAAAGGATGCTTTGTGCTGGAGCATCACAGGTAAAGCCGCGGATTTTTACAGTGTGCGGCTCAAAATGGATGAGTTCATGCCCTACCAAAAAATAATGGCGGATTTGGACAAACGATTCCGAGGGGACGAATTGCCAGAGGCTCTGCAAACGAAATTCCACAGCAAATACCAAGACTTGGAGGAATCGCTGAGGGATCGGGTGGACAGAATGCTAACCGTTGGATTGAGGGCTTATGGCGACATCCCAGAAAACTGGGTGTTAAAGCAGGTGATAATGCTTAGGTTGCCATGACAGGGAAGCCGGGCAGCATGCCGCAATTAAGAAACCCAGGGGTTTTGCAGAGGCTATTGATGCCATTGAATGGTATCAGTGTGTCTGTTGGCCGTCAAGTAGGAAAACAACTCTAAAGGTGAAATTCGAATCTCCACGGGTGTACAGGTCTGCAAGAAATTTTGTGGATACTCTAGAGAGCGGTGATGAAGGGGAAACTGACAGGGAGTACTTCGTCCAGCAGCTTAGGGCTCAAAGGAATCGTCCGGATGAAAGACGACATGCTCCACTATCACGCACCCTGTGGAACGATGCGGAGCAAAATCTAGTTAATCTGTCGAAGGCGACAGAACAGTGTCTGGGTGCACGCTGGAGGAAGGCATGGCAGCCATATCCAAGCAAGTGGCTCAGATGACGATGTCAATTTCATTCCTTAAGACAAGAGTTGCAATTATGAGTGAAGACAGAACCCCAGCAACCATATCAACGGAGTCGAAGTAGCTCACCAAGACTGGGAAGCTGTTTCCATTGGGGAGTGGCGGGGCACTATCAGAATGAGTGTCCTTAGCGAGAAAAACTGGTTCAATTTAAAGAGGAACCTTTAAACCACCCAAGGTCAGGAATGCAGGTCAGTTTCCAGACCCACCAGGAGATGGCTAAGAAAACCCTCCAGGACTTGATAGTAAGCAGTGTTTGCGGTCATGTCCCAATGCGGACAGATCTCCAGAAAGACTGGTGGACAGTGAGATACAGTGCACTAGTCCGAAACTGGACTCGACTTTAGAGACTTCTGGGTCAGTGAAGTCCAACCACAGAGAAACACCTTTAGAGACAAAAATTGATCCCTTGTGTTCAAATCATAACAAAGAACCCAACCACGAAGAGCTTTTTTTTAGATGAAAAAGTGGATTCTCGTTATTTGAATCTGAAGACAATTAAGAGTCCAACCACCAAGCGGTCCCTGTAGACGAAAAAGTTGATTTCCTGTGTGTGAATCTAAACCCAAAACTCAACCACAAGGAAGTTCCTGTATGGACCAAAATTAATACCCTGTGTTAGAATCTGAACACCGAAAAGAAGGAGACTGAACAGACTGTGACCATAAACCAGGTTCAGTCACGCTCCATGTATTGTGTGACAGTACAGTACAATAGTAATTGTTTTGTTTAATTTATTGTTTTTAAAGATTGTTTCAACCTTCAACAGTAAATATATATATATGTATATTTTTTTTAAATGCAAACTTTAAAATCAAGTGCAAGTATGGTTGGGAAGATTTTCATATCAAACAACTTTAGAACTTATATTGTACATGTATCTAGCAATACTGTACCTTTTGAGACGCAGTGACTTCAGCTTCAGTGTGTTAACTTTCTGTATATTCCTTCTCTCTTCCCCAATTCTCGAGGGTTTGGTAAGCATGTGATATGTCAAGGTAAAGGTCACCCAACCCTAAATAATACACACTCCTTGGCAGGCTTAACCCACATTGATTGAAATCTGAGGGTTTTTAGTAGTTTGACCAACTAGTGTAATCTATGCTGAGCTTTATTCACCTTTTGTGGTTTAAAGCAATAACAACTTTGCAATTAAGTGTCCCTCTCACTAATCCCTCACTAATGTGATCACCATTCCTTATATCGTGTTATTAGTTGATAAGTCTTTATTTTTTTTATTTTTTTTAGTCTATTTATTTTTTGCATACTAAAACACAGTATTTGTTCGTTCATGAATTACCCCCCCCCCCTCCCCTTTTCTTCCAATTCCCCCTCAAACCTCTTGAGTGAAATTTGCATTATCAGAGGCCTTGAATCCTAATGTACAGAAATATCAACAGCATGCACAATACAATACCACTTGAAAATCAAGTGTGTACTTTGTATTGGTTAAAAACCATTGAAAAAAGAAATCAAAGGCTTGTATGTTTTGGTGATTCTATTAAAAGATTTGTTGAACTTTGAATTGGTTATTATCTTTTACATAGCAAGATAAACACTTTTTCTGTACTAGACATGGTAAAGTCTTTTGTGACAAGTCACTTAAGCTTTATCTTATTGGAGGGACAGTGCTACTGTAATTATCACGTTTTACAACAACAGTTACAGAGGTGGTGGAGTTGCATGTGGTGGTATTTAGTCCATAAAGTTTGGTAGAAGCCTCAATTTGCCTAGCAAAACTGGAGAAACTGAAGTTCGTTGCTAAATATGACTTCAGGGTAAGGCTTATTTATTCAATAAATTGCACCTGAAGTTATTTTCATTTTTGGCTGACATCTACTGTACATACTGTATTGCTAAAAAAAAAATAAGATTTGCCTGTTACCTGTTACTTCTTAGTTTCCTAGCATAAAAAACAGGCACAATACTTCACCAAGGATCATTTTAAGAACCCTTAACTTCTTGCTGCATTGTCCCAGCTAGCTTGTGAATGTCCTCTTACAGGTATTTACACCCTGTGCCTTTCTGGACCAAGCTAGGGGGCGTGCATCTCTGAGCACATGCTCAAATATCTTACTTGTGATTGAAATAATAAACATAAAGGTTTAAAATGAATAATTCTTTACTTTCTGTTTAGGAAATTAGCAGGAAAGACACTGTTTGTGACAGGGGCAAGCAGGGGTATTGGCAAAGCTATTGCTGAAAGAGCAGCAAGAGATGGGGCTAATATTATCATAGCAGCGAAGACTGCAACACCACACCCCAAGCTGCCAGGGACCATCTACACTGCTGCAGAGGAATGTAAGTTAATTCATTTATGTCTACAATCATCAGCTTACAAACAAGAATATTGTAATTAGAATACATATATTACTTAATTTTATGATGGGGGTGGATCGAAGAGAAGGAAGATGCTATTAGTGATAAGGTCCCTCCTTCACAAAAGGAACGAGCAGCAGTGGCTCAGTAGGAAAGGTACCATGTTTGACTCCTTTCATGAACACTGCATTGTGTCCTTGACATTGCACTCTACTTGTTCCAGACCACTCAGTTGTTATCATGAACACTGCATTGTGTACTTGACATTGCACTCTACTTGTTCCAGACCACTCAGTTGTTATCATGAACACTGCATTGTGTCCTTGACATTGCACTCTACTTGTTCCAGACCACTCAGTTGTTATCATGAACACTGCATTGTGTCCTTGACATTGCACTCTACTTGTTCCAGACCACTCAGTTGTTATCATGAACACTGCATTGTGTACTTGACATTGCACTCTACTTGTTCCAGACCACTCAGTTGTTATCATGAACACTGCATTGTGTCCTTGACATTGCACTCTACTTGTTCCAGACCACTCAGTTGTTATCATGAACACTGCATTGTGTCCTTGACATTGCACTCTACTTGTTCCAGACCACTCAGTTGTTATCATGAACACTGCATTGTGTACTTGACATTGCACTCTACTTGTTCCAGACCACTCAGTTGTTATCATCAACACTGCATTGTGTCCTTGACATTGCACTCTACTTGTTCCAGACCACTCAGTTGTTATCATGAACACTGCATTGTGTCCTTGACATTGCACTCTACTTGTTCCAGACCACTCAGTTGTTATCATGAACACTGCATTGTGTACTTGACATTGCACTCTACTTGTTCCAGACCACTCAGTTGTTATCATGAACACTGCATTGTGTCCTTGACATTGCACTCTACTTGTTCCAGAACACTCAGTTGTTATCATGAACACTGCATTGTGTACTTGACATTGCACTCTACTTGTTCCAGACCACTCAGTTGTTATCATGAACACTGCATTGTGTCCTTGACATTGCACTCTACTTGTTCCAGACCACTCAGTTGTTATAATGAACACTGCATTGTGTCCTTGACATTGCACTCTACTTGTTCCAGACCACTCAGTTGTTATCATGAACACTGCATTGTGTACTTGACATTGCACTCTACTTGTTCCAGAACACTCAGTTGTTATCATGAACACTGCATTGTGTACTTGACATTGCACTCTACTTGTTCCAGACCACTCAGTTGTTATCATGAACACTGCATTGTGTACTTGACATTGCACTCTACTTGTTCCAGAACACTCAGTTGTTATCATGAACACTGCATTGTGTACTTGACATTGCACTCTACTTGTTCCAGACCACTCAGTTGTTATCATGAACACTGCATTGTGTCCTTGACATTGCACTCTACTTGTTCCAGACCACTCAGTTGTTATAATGAACACTGCATTGTGTCCTTGACATTGCACTCTACTTGTTCCAGACCACTCAGTTGTTATCATGAACACTGCATTGTGTACTTGACATTGCACTCTACTTGTTCCAGACCACTCAGTTGTTATCATCAACACTGCATTGTGTCCTTGACATTGCACTCTACTTGTTCCAGACCACTCAGTTGTTATCATGAACACTGCATTGTGTACTTGACATTGCACTCTACTTGTTCCAGACCACTCAGTTGTTATAATGAACACTGCATTGTGTACTTGACATTGCACTCTACTTGTTCCAGACCACTCAGTTGTTATCATGAACACTGCATTGTGTCCTTGACATTGCACTCTACTTGTTCCAGACCACTCAGTTGTTGAATGAGTATCAGCACTGCTGGGGAGTTAACCTGTGATATGATGGACCTGTTTCCTATCCAGGGTATTCATATCCTCTCTTACAAGGATACTGGGGACATGTACCATCCTGATGACCTTCATGATCTACAGATTAAGCCTAGCTTCAGCTTCACAAAAGAAGCAAATATAAGATTGATGAAAATTGAAAAAAATATTAATGTCTAGATAAAGAGTAGAACCTACTATTGAACTTCTAGATTAGTGATAAATACCAACTGTCTTCCCTTAGTTCCTCCACCAGTTTCCAGACATACTCCAACAAGCAAGTATTTTTTTTTTTTTAAGTGTTAAAACCTGAAAAGATGATATTTAGAAAAGCAAAAATATGTTCATGTTGATGATAAAAGTGTATTTTTTCATTTACTTTTCAACTTGTATTCTCCTTATTATTTTCTTATACAGTACATCCATGTTGATTTAGTTGATTATTTATGCTCACTAACACTGCCCACAACATGTTAATCACCATTAATTAGTACTATAATTAAAAAAATTGGATTGGGCCGATTATGACAAAATATGATCGGTAATCAGCAGAACCAATTACAGTGTAATCATTGAAACACTAAAGTGTATATTAAGTACAGTAGTATTAAACCCTGGCTGTAGTTTGAAACTATTATCATTACTGTATATTCAATTTGTTCATTTTCCAGTCTGTTATGTAAGTGGCAGACTGAAGTACAGTGTGACCCAATAGGTGCATGAGCTGTTGTTGACAGTTGAAAAAAGCTACTTAAAAAAAATCTACAATTGTTGCATGGTTTCAAACGGATGGAAACTAACAAAAAATATAAATACAAGGAGAAAAAATAAGAATAAGAAATAACAAGTGAAAAACATCCTGCTTTATGTTGTTTTAATAAATGTTTGAACACATTGAAGCAATTGTATACGGTTTGTATTTTTAACATTAACTACTAGCTTTATCATTGGTCATTCGCAAAGGGAGATAAAAAAACAAAAATGATATTTCATAACTTCATCTGTACAGTTAATGATAAGAAAGCTTTGGAAAGAATATTACAGAATTGCATAAAGATTTATAGCTGTCTGCCTTTCAATGTACTACTTATTAAATATATATATTAGAATACTGTATTCCCAAACTTTGAACTGACATTGCTACAAAGCTGAACACTACGATTGCATGCTGCTTCAAAAGTATTGTATACATAAATCTTGTAAAATGGCTTTCGTGTGCTGGCACCCCCTTGTTTCCCCAATTTTTTTATATTAAAATTCATGTATTGGTTGAGCTTTTGCATCACTGATGGTATGGTTCCTTTTTCATTTCAGTGGAAAGAGTTGGGGGAAAATGCCTCCCGTGTGTGGTCGATATCAGAAACGAGAAAGAGGTTGAAGCTGCAGTGGCAGAAGGTGTCAAAAAATTTGGAGGAATAGACATTCTGGTGAACAATGCTAGTGCCATTAGTCTTACAGGTACAGTGATAGATTTATCCAGATGTTTACACCACATTATGTTTTGCACTTTTAACCCTTAATCACACATGAGTGCACCTCTCCATACAATTGCTGCCCTTGGTATGAAATTGGTCTCACTAAAGCTTAGATAATCTCACAGCTCATTTAGATATATAATTTGCCTTTGTAGATCTAGTATTTTGGTTAGCTTACCCAGAAACCTGATATTTAAGTATTAAGATACAGTAAACTACAAGGTTGTATGCTCTGCAAAGGAGTTATATTTGTTTAATTTTTTGTTTAGTAGCTTGTAAAATTCAGTCAGATTATTGTTGATATAGCAAGTTATTGTTGACATAACAAGTTCATAACATTATTCATTAGGTAATAAATGACCGTCCCTGCATCAAAACGTGACCTCTACACAAAACAGGCACTGGTTACTGCCATGATACCTGCCTTCCAAATCATTATTGGTCACATGGTGTAGTTTGACAGTGGATTCTTGTATTTTACAGGTACGGCTGACCTTTCAATGAAGCGCTATGACCTTATGAACTCTATCAATGCAAGAGGAACATACTTATGGTAAGTCATCAGTAAAATGATGGACTTCTTTGAGTGACATATAGCTTAGGGGGTAACAGGGATTTAGACATGTGGAAAGGTACAGTAGATTATTACATTCATTAAAAAAAAGAGTTTACAATTTTAAACATAATATTTTTAAAATTACGATAAAGCACCTGTTGTTTGTAACTTCTGGCTATCAAAGTTAAAAACAAATTGATGGAGTGCCATGTCACCCTGTCCTACATGCCAACCCATCCTGTCCTACATGTCAACCCTCCCAATCCTACATGCCAACCCACCTTGTCCTACATGCCAACCCACCCTGTTATATATGCCAACCCACCCTGTTCTACATGCCAACCCACCCTGTCCTACATGCCAACCCACCCTGTCCCACATGCCAACCCACCCTGCCCTACATGCCAACCCACCCTGTCCTACATGCCAACCCACCCTGTCCTACATGCCAACCCACCCTGTTATACATGCCAACCCACCCTGTTCTACATGCCAACCCACCCTGTTCTACATGCCAACCCATTCTGTTCTACATGCCAAACCACCCTGTTCTACATGCCAACCCACCCTGTTCTACATGCCAACCCACCCTGTCTTACATGCCAACCCACCCTGTCCTACATGCCAACCCACCTTGTCCTACATGCCAACCCACCCTGTCCTACATGCCCACCCACCCTGTTCTACATGCCAACCCACCCTGTTCTACATGCCAACCCACCCTGTTCTACATGCCAACTCACCCTGTTCTACATGCCAACCCACCCTGTTCTACATGCCAACCCACCCTGTTCTACATGCCAACCCACCCCCACCCTGTCCTACATGTTAACCCAACCTGTTTTACATGCCAACCCACCCTGTCCTACATGCCAACCCACCCTGTTCTACATGCCAACCCACCCTGTCCTATATGACTTCCTGTGGGAGAGATGATTTCCCAAGGGTTTAGGAAGTGGGGGGGGGGGGCAAAAATATGGGGGCGGAAGTATGCTTCTTCCCCCTCCCCCTCTTTTCCCCTTTCCTCATACCACACACCCTTCAGGGAAGAAAACCCCTTATTAGGCTTATTTTTACCCTCTGTGAAATTTATAAACCTTTTTGGCGCTTGTTTTTCTGATTTATTAGATTGTAATTTATAATACTTCGGTCCGATCCCAGGTCCGATTTTTGTTTCCCTAATTATAATCATTTGAATTGACCACACTTGGTCGTAAAATGTAGCATTACATCGTATACACCAACATATATGTAACATACATCATGCAGTTAGTACGTGTACATGCCAGTGACTGGTCACTGCACTGCGAGCGTGTATGTACTGCCATGTACATGTGTCTTACATGTATACTAATTGAATTGTCTATTCTTTGTCAAAAATAGAAAAGAAACTTTCCACAATTGTGAAAATAAATGAGACAAACATGAGACTTTTGAATAAAGAAGAGGAAGGGGGGGCAAGGGCTTCATGGTGAATAAACTTTCATCCCCCCAAGAAAACAATTGTTCCTGTGGAAGTGGAACATAGGGTGGAATGGAATGTGGGACAGATGGTAAGTGTGTTATTAGTGGCGAAGGGATCATTTGCTATGTTTGGTTTTCTTCCCATTAAGCTGTTGATGGCTTGAGCTTTGGGTGTCAGGACTTTGGGGTGACAGATGCTTGTGGATCACAACTAGACTGATTGTAGTCATTGTTTCATAAATCTGTTTGAAATTTGAACTGGAATACTGCCCAGAAGGAATAAGATTATTGATCACTTCCTCAGCATCCTTCTCATATAAAATACTATGCTTGAACTTATCCTGATACACCTTTGTCAAGTTGCTTGAAGGTATATGGACTGGTAGAGCTTAAATTTTGAAGTAATTACATGGAGAGCATGTGTAGTTTCCAAATTATGGCTAATCAAAGTTTGAAGAATGTTTAATGGAGATGAAAAAGGTGTGATGTAGGAAAGAGACAGCTTTCAATCTGAAATGTACAGTATTTGTTTAAGTTTCTGTCCTATATTCAGGAATTGAAAGTCATCAGGCTGTTTTCCCCTTCTAAATATCATTGGTGCTAAATTATGATTGATGAAGATTCGCAACCTTTTGACCATCTTCAGCTGCTCCCATTCAAATAAGAAATGAAAATTGATCAGTTAATATAAAGAAATATAGGTTTTCTCTTTCTGATGCCACAAAATTTAAATAAAATTTGTAAAATTTATTATAATAAGATATTAAAATTCAAAATGCTGTAAAATGGCACATTTTTGCTGTTCTCATGGTTGTAGTGTATTTTCTATAGAATCATGTTGTTGCTACCTGTCCATAGATCATTGCCAAACTGAGACCAGTGTTACGCTCTTAATCTGTGTTGTATGAGGATAGTGATGAGATATATCTTCTCTATCTTTCCAGTTCAAAAGTGTGTCTGCCTCATCTTAAGAAGAGCTCCAACCCACACATATTAAATATCAGTCCTCCTCTTCTCATGACAAGTAAATGGTTTGCCAATCACGTGGGTAAGTTGACATCAGTTTGGGTCATTCTTGTTTGGAACTGTTATTTTACAAAAGTGTGAGCACTTGATGGAAAGGAATATTGATAGTTACAGAACTTTTCTGACCTTTGTTGACCTTCAAATATTACTTTAGTGTTCAGACATGTCTATCTTGTAAGATAAGAGTACAAGTTCCAAAGAGTACAACTTACATCGAGTACAAGATACATTGAGTAAAAGATACAAAGAGTACAAGATACAAAGAGTACAAGATACAAAGAATACAAGATACAAAGAGTACAAGATACAAAGAGTACAAGATTCAAAGAGTACAAGATTCAAAGAGTACAAGATTCAAAGAGTACAAAATTCAAAGAGTACAAGATACAAAGAGTACAAGATACAAAGAGTACAAGATACATCGAGTACAAGATACAAAGAGTACAAGATACAAAGAGTACAAGATTCAAAGAGTACAAGATTCAAAGAGTACAAGATACAAAGAGTACAAGATTCAAAGAGTACAAGATACAAAGAGTATAAGATACAAAGAGTACAAGTTCCAAAGAGTACAACTTACAAAGAGTACAAGGTACATCAAATACAAGATACAAAGAGTACAAGATACAAAGAGTACAAGATACAAAGAGTACAAGATTCAAAGAGTACAAGATACAAAGAGTACAAGATTCAAAGTGTACAAGATACAAAGAGTACAAGATACATAGAGTACAAGATACAAAGAGTACAATATACAAAGAGTACAAGATACATTTAGTACAAGATACATCGAGTACAAGATACATCGAGTACAAGATACATCGAGTACAAGATACAAAGAGTACAAGATACAAAGAGTACACGATACAAAGAGTACAAGATACATTGAGTACTGCGATGCAAAGAGTACTGGGATACAAAGAGTACTGGGATACAAAGAGTGCTGCGATACAAAGAGTGCTGCGATACAAAGAGTGCTGCGATACAAAGAGTGCTGCGATACAAAGAGTGCTGCGATACAAAGAGTGCTGCGATACAAAGGGTGCTGCGATACGAAGGGTGCTGCGATACGAAGGGTGCTGCGATACGAAGGGTGCTGCGACACGGTGCTGCGATCACGGCGGTGCTGCGATACGAAGGGTGCTGCGATAGGAAGAGTGCTGCGATAGGAAGAGTGCTGCGATAGGAAGAGTGCTGCGATAGGAAGAGTGCTGCGATAGGAAGAGTGCTGCGATAGGAAGAGTGCTGCGATAGGAAGAGTGCTGCGATAGGAAGAGTGCTGCGATACGAAGAGTGCTGCGATACGAAGAGTGCTGCGATACGAAGAGTGCTGCGATACGAAGAGTGCTGCGATACGAAGAGTGCTGCGATACGAAGAGTGCTGCGATACAAAGAGTGGTCTCTGGTATCAAAGAAAATAAAAAGGATTGGGTTCTGCCATGAATGGAAAATGATGAAATGTGAATCTTGCCTCAAAGGAACTTAAACAATGAATGCTTTGCCTGAATAAAACTGAAAACAAGGATATGGCCATTTAAGAAATCAGTCAGAAGATAATCCTGATGTGTTCTGAATGCAAATGATCAATACAGATCAAATCTTGGTAGGCCTAGGATTTCTGAGGTAGATTGTATTGGCATTGAATGAACTCTAAATTATTCTGGAGATTTCGGAGGTAACAACAGAGACAGAGGCATGCACTCTACAGAGTGCTAAGATTCTAGTTCTGTAAATACTTATCTTAGGGAAATTTGAACTTTGAAACTTAATTATTTATAAACTAAAAAACGAAACTTCATCAACTCTTGTTCATCGCTAATCAATGCACATTTAAATTTCTTTGTTCTCAATTTACAGAAGGAAAAAAAAAAAAATCACATGATTAAACACACACACACACACATCAACTGACTCCTTGTCTGTACAAGACAACAGATTTTGTTTTCAACTTGTTGAATTGAATCACAATTGAAACTATTGTTTCGTCACGGTCAGGATGGAGAAAAACCCCAAAACCTGTCATAAGAAAAACCGTAATGTGAAATATCATAAGGATCTATCATGAAAAGGATTGCATATACCATTTGAAACTGTCAATGCCCCAGTTAATCCATTTGTGGCAGCCACAGCTGCATCAGTTGTCTTTTATATATATGAAAAATTATTTTTAAGTAAAGTTGTCAGTTTTGTAAAAGTCTATTCACGATACATCTTTTTTGCATAACGTTGAAAATAAGCTGTAGATAATCTGATTATGGGATGATGGGGGCCCTATAACAACGCTTCAAGGGCACAGATCATGGAGGGATAAGGGTATAGATCCCTGGGGATGGGGGTATAGATCGCGAGGGGTGGGGGTATAGATCCGGAGGGATGGGGTACAGATCCTGGGGGAATGGGGGTATAGATCCCCGGGGATGGGGGTATATATCCCGGGGATGGGGGTAAAGATCCCGGGGGATGGGGGTATAGATTTCGGGGATGGGGGTATAGATTGCGAGGGGTGGGGGTATAGATCCGGGGGATGGGGGTATAGATCATGGGGGTATAGATCCCCGGGGATGGGGTATAGATCCCGGGGACGGGGGTATAGATCCTTGGGGATGGGGGTATAGATAGTGGGGATGGGGTATAGATCCCAGGGGATGGGGGGGTATAGATCCCCGGGATTAGGTATAGATCCTGGGGATGGGGTATAGATCCTGGGGATGGGGGTATAGATCCTGGGGATGGGGGTATAGATCCTGCGGGATGGGGGTATAGATCCCGGGATGGGGGTATAGATCCCAGGGAGTGGGGGTATAGATCCCGGGATTGGGGTATAGATCCTGGGGATGGGGGTATAGATCCCAGGGTTAGGTATAGATCCTGGGGATGGGGGTATAGATCCCAGAGGCATTATTTGTCCTGCATTTGAAAGCTAAAATTAAATAAACCTGTTTGTTATTGAACTTGAATTTCACCCCAAAAGTATGGCCTACTACTGTTTTCTACGGCATTTAAAGGTCAATGTGTTTGGACCCTAAGCATGTTTTGATCTTATTTTGGGGCCAATTTTAGCCCTAAAATATTGAATATTCCAGGAGCTTCGAAGCCCCTGGACCCACACTGGGTCTTCACACCTACACATTTGAAAGAAACCTGTTTGTTTGAGGCTTTCAACAATTTAAGGTTGAAAATTTATTTTCAAGGACCACAGGCTTACCATTTCCTTGGCATAATTTCTGAAAATTTACATGTAAATTATACTCAAATTTTTGTGACACCTATGGGCCGGGCAGTTGCACCCTGCAGTGCTTCATAGTAATCAGGCTCTGACAGGGGTACACGAGCCTAGCTTCAACGGGAGCTACATTTCTAGATTTCGTTGATGTTGTGATCTATTTTCATTTTATGGAATTAATCACAAGTGTCCAGGTTTTTATGCAAAATACTTTGTGCAACTTAATAACAAGTTGAATGACACCTGTTGAATGTTGAGTCACATACAGACAAGAATATTTAATTATCAGACATAAAGTCAAGTTACTTAACTCGGAGTGATGGTCTATTATGAATGTCATGAACGAGGTGTTGCTCATACACCATACACTAATGGCTTCCATCATCAATTGTGAACAATTGACTGGTACAAGATGAAGTCAACAAGAGTGTTTGTAGAGATAACCCATGGTAATACCAAGCAAAATATTTGTGGGTCAGCATTGATGAGAAAAACAATTAAAAAAATATATTTTGTGTTTTTTCTTCTTCTTTATTTAGTTCATAACAAATGGTACCTAAATGAACACCAGTGTTTCAATTTTAAAACAAAAAGTACCTGTGTAAAATGTAAATATATACACGAGCCTAAATAGTTAGGTTTCCATGCTGTTTTGGGCTGACATTACCATGTAAATCTGTTAATTTTATATAAAATATCAGCCATGAAATGCTTAAAATTGCAGAGCTTCCGGGCTTCCTAAACCCCACTAGGGGCTCCAAGGCGGGCCCCTAGACCCCACACACTTTGGGCTAGCGCTTCGTGCTACAGCATTGACGCCTATGGCATCAAAGATTTTGTTGGGAAATATTCATTCACCCTCTAATAAAATTTCTTAGCTATGCCTCTGTATACGTTTGGCATATCTGTCTGCATAGCTGTGGAAAAACAGGTTAGACCTGACCAAGCCTTGAACTTGGGACTTCCAGCATCTCAGTCATGTCCTTGCCAACTAAGCTTCCTGTTCTCCTTTATGATATGAATATAATCATGAGTGCTTACTTGCAAGTTTCTTGACATCTACAATGTGGATAATCTTCTTCCCTTTCAGGTTACACAATGGCAAAGTATGGGATGTCCATGTGTGTGCTGGGCATGTCAGAAGAATTCAGAGATCTAGGGATTGCTGTAAATGCATTATGGCCAAAAACAGGTAAGATCAATCATTACAAGGATATGGACAGTGAAAGAATTAAATGTTACCATAACATTCTGACTTGAACAGTCTTAAGATTATAAAAATAATCAATAATTCACGGCATTTAGATGTACTATTCACCAAAAGAACCATAGCCCTTACATATATCAACCATCCAAACACACGGAAACCAAACTTTACAGAAACTATGCCAGGGTGCAGCAATGCCCTGGTACAACCTCAACGGTGTAAGAAGTCACCAGCCACATAAAATTATTACCTTGCTCTGCCCTCTACATGTTGAACGCCAGATGAGGAAGCAGCAGGTGCCATTTTTTCTCTGGTAAGACCCGATCCAGAATCAAATCCCAGCATCTCAGATCAGAAAGCAGACCACAAAGCCAACCAGTCTCAAAACATGTATTTATTGAAAGGAAAGATGACTGAAAATCTTTGCATTGCTTTTTATATCTTTTTTCCATCACTGTCTTTGAAAATAAAGAGAATTTCTTTTACAATAAGATTTTGATTGGGATAGGAATAAGATTTGATTAAAATCAGGTGGGTTCCCTTCATAAAATGCTGGTAAACAAAATAATAATTGATTGACATAGAAATTGGAGAGGTCTGTCCAATCATACAGTTTTATACTAAGAGTTGAAAATAGCAAGAGGTCAAATGTACAATGATACATCTCTCATCACGAAATGGTACTCCCTTCATCATCACACAATGATACTCCCTTCATCATCACGAAATGATTCTCCCTTCACCATCACTCAATGATACTCCCTTCACCACACAGTGATACTCTATTCATCACAATGCTACTCCCTTTATCACAATGCTACTCCCTTCATCACTACACAGTTATACTCCCTCATCATCACACAATAATACTCCCTTCATCATCACACAATGATACTCACTTCATCATCCTACAATGATACTCCCTTCATCATCACACAATGTTGCTCCCTTCATAATTACACAGTGATACTCCCTTCATTACACAATGATATTCCTTTCATTACACAATGATAATCCCTTCATAATCACACAGTGATACTCCCTTCATTACACAATGATACTCCTTTCATTACACAATGATACTCCCTTCATCATACAATGATACTCCCTTCATCATCACACAGTGATACTTCCTTTATCATCACACAATGATACTCCCTCATTATCACACAATGATACTCCCTTCATTGCACAATGATACTCCCTCATTATCACACAATGATATTCCCTTCATCATCACACTGCTATTCCATCATCACACAATGATACTTGCTTCCTCATCATGCAATGATACTCCCTTCATCATCACACAATGATACTCCCTATATTACACAATGATACTCCCTATATTACACAATGATACTCCCTATATCACACAATGATACTCCCTTCATCATCACGCAATGATACGCCCTTCATCATCACACAATGATACTCCCTTCATCATCATGCAATGATACTCCCTTCATCATCACACAATGTGTGATTTTTCTTTAACATTTCATTAGAAACAATTAATGTTCTTGTTGTACAGTCATTTACACAGCAGCTTTGCAGCATTCGGGAGGGGATGTTAATGTCATGAAGTCCTACTGCCGCTTACCATCAATAATGGCAGACGCTGCGTACGAGATCCTCATTCAAGACAGTGGAATGTTTACTGGAAACTTCCTCATTGATGAAGAATATTTAAGAGACAGAGGAGAAACTGATTTTGCAAAATATGCATGTACACCAGGTATTTTGTTGCCGTCTTATTCACCTTCAAAAACAAATTCATTTTTGCTCTTTCATAGCTATTTATACAGCTGCAATGGACATGTTGAGTGGGCATAGCGATGATACAAGAAAAACATGCAGAACATCAGATATCATGTCAGACGCAGCACATGTCATCCTAACCAAAGACAGTAAAACATACACAGGGAACTTTGCAGTGGATGAAGATGTGTTGAGGGAGGCTGGTGTAACAGATTTTGGGAAATATTCATGTGAACCAGGTAGGGGTCCCAGTCTACATTTAAGATTAAAAATAAGAATTGAAGCTACTTATGCCTGGTTCTTCTAATGATAATGAACTGAATGTGTGTTTTGTGTTCAAGCATGATAGCTACAAATTTCTAATTTATATCATTTGTGGACAAACTGACTCTTGATCAAATTCAAGAAGCACAGTAGTCACTTGAATGCGATTTCCTCTCTTTTAAGCCTTGCCTCTACTTTGCTGGTTTGCATTAGATGTCCCATTTGTTCATTATTTCGTAGGTTCTGCCAATTTGTTAATTGAAGCTTGGCAGCACAATTTTGATTTAACTTATTCTGAATATTCATCTGGATGTGTAATATGCCAAAGGTTGATTAAATTTACAACGTTTGTGACTTAAGGATCAAAATTAGGAGGAAGACTTGGCATGCATGTCTGTCAGTATAGATAGATGTAAACATCCATTTTAGAAGAAAAGAAAATGTAAATATAAGCCCAAAAATTACGTGTCAAAATTCATATCACCGGATCCATTTGAACCCATCATATATACATTCTAAAGCAACAAAACTAAAATATTTTGCCAGCAAAAACAATATTTTCAAACTCAAATATGTTAATTGAAAAAGTAATGAGTTTCTTCTGAGCACATTTGCTGCTGTGGATGAAATTGTTCTGTCTGGAGTAAATGTATGTGAATGATTTTTTGTAAGAAATGTGTTGCCAACATTGACACCTTTTTACATTCAACATTTACCCACATGAAACATGAAGACAATACATATGAATACAGGCATTAAAGAAAAATGAATACCAAAAGATGGTAATTGTTATTCTTATTCTTAGTAAATGCTGCTTTCACTCGTCAAGCTGCTTCCTCCTCATTAAAGCTCAAGTAACTCGCTGGTTTTGTATATTTTAATATCATTGTCATGTCTGCTCTTCATTTGGCTGTCTCAGGTCATTCATGTTTTTAATATTATTGTTCTAATAATTTTCAAGCATGAAGGTGGCACCTGTTGGTCAGCTATTACAGACAGTTACATAAATGTTTTTTCGTTTTCACTTTTGGAAATGTAGCAGAACAGAACTGGTTTGGTCTGTGTAGTGTCTGTAAAATATCACCCCCTGGACAAACAAGCCTCCCCCCCCCCTCTTATCCCACACACACAAAATATATATGTCTGATTTTCATGGCCAATTATACACAGAAACATGCAAATGTGTGATGTCATCAGTAGAATGACACTGGAAATTCTTTTGGAAATTCAATGTTGGTTAATCCTCTAAAATATTCTGATTTTGTTATATAATTGACCAATATCCTAAGTCTATTTTCAGCTGTGAAATAAATTGTAGCGCCACCAGGGGCTGAAATGGAAGAACAGATTCTTAAAAGTTGATTGAAGTTTTGCATCACCCTCAAATATACTGCAACACAAGTTATTTGTATATTAAACTTACTTCTACTACTTACTTCGGTCGATCTTTCAATCAAACCGAAGAAAGATATCCTTTCCGGACATTCCTTTCAAGCATTGCTGCTTTAAGTTCTGATGTTGAGATAAGTACAATGTCCTTTTGAAGCATATCAGTGTAGCGGTGCTTTGTCTGCCTTGCTTCCTGTGACCATGAGTTGGAGTACTAACTTTGAAGCCAATTCTTTAGGATGTCAGCAATTTTCTGTGTAAGCTTTGGCAGTCTACTGTACAGCTCAGTGTTGGTTGTGTGATTTCTTCACACGCAGCATGCGGGTAATTGTACCATCTTTAGTAGTTCTTTTTCAAGCTTTTTGGTGCGTGTCCATGTGTTGTTTCCATAAAGCAAGACTGATTCTTTACTGTTGCCAGAAAGAGTCTGATTTTGATTCCCCTCTTTATGATTTCCAGATCATGGTCATCTTGTGACATGCTTTTGAGGCCAACATTTTTCTCACTTTGATAATTTAATATTTTTATACTAAAAAATCCTGAAGTTTTGATCAACCATATCTTAGACATCTAGGAGCTGTTTCAGACAATGGCAGTGGCACTTGATTAAATTGGACAAAACTGTAAATTTGTAACAATTTTTGGAAAGGGTGTCAGAAATCTTTTAAAAGTATTTTAGTAGATATCTCAGAGCTTTCTGTTCCCAAAATTCAGATTTACCTCTGATAGTATTAAGTCAAATCTAGAAATATTGTCAATTTGTACCAAATCAAAATTCATGACACTTTATGCCGTGTTAACTGTTATTTGCTCCTTAGTAATGTCAAACCATGCAGTTGCTTACATTTAGACCATGTTTTAATGTAAATTTTTCCTTTTGAACAAAAATGTTCAATTTGAGCCAAGTCAGAAATTTAGAAGAATATTATTACACTTTGTTAACAGTGTTTTCTACCTTACTGTGGTCCACATCCTGCATTCCTTGCACAGTGAACATTTGTTTTAGTTATATTCTCTTTCTTTTCAACAGGCCATCCTCTTCAGCCAGACTTTTTCCTGGATATCGATCCTGAAGATCCCACATTTAAAGGAAGCTCTGACTACATGATGAAGCAAGACACAGCATCCTTGGGCTCCTCAAGCAGTGCAGCATCTGGTGGACAGGTACCAACAATGTTTCAGAATCTCTCCGGTCTTATCAATGAAACTGTTGTACAGTCCACAGGAGCCACATTCCAGTTTGAACTCTCAGGTAGGTAGTGATTCAGGTACTTCTTTGACCATGGTCAGGCACACACTGCAGACCTGTGTTGACAAGGTCTATGAGTCTCGGTTTGACATGGTGATACCCATGGATTTGGCCAGGCCTGTCCATCCCTAATCAAGGACTATGATGACAAGGGTTCAAATTTTAGGTAGCAGTGTGAAATTAGGCATGAAATCTTTTCAATAGTCAACCTTGGCCAGGATTGTTTTGACTGAAAATACTGCTAAGCACCCACTAAATTTGCAAGATTGTGGGTGTTATATTATATGTATTGGACAGTTTTATGGGAACTTCTTCAAAATGTAGCTGTAAAATATATTTACAACATTTTTCGATGACTGACATTAAGGCTTCCAGCCTTTTCATACCTAAAAACTTGTTGCATTTATTTGTAAATTTTTCACCAGAGATCAATCACTTCCAATAATAATTTCATTTGAGAATTGTAATCTGTTCAGGAGATCGTAAGTTCAAAGACTGGCAGTGACATTACATTTTGATTTCTCAAAAGTCTTGTGTTTATTTTAATTTCAATAAAATGCAAAACAACTGTTAAGAAAGTAAGGGTGTGATATCATTCTTTATAGTAAACTTCCTTAACACAAAGAGCTATTAAATTCATATCATATGGGTTCATATCTTCTATCATGAATTTATGTGGAGCGTTGATATTGTCATATGACTACCCAAAAGATAAAATCAAGAAAAAGGCCAGAAAATTTGCTAAAAGGTCCAAATTTTTAGGCAATGATTTTTTCTGTTCCCTATCAGTTAATATTCAGCTTGGTTTGTTGCACCCTTACTTTTATTTGTCCTCTTTCATATAAGATTATTATCCGTGAAGTGATGGATATCCTACCTTTAAAATAATATTTTCAAAATTGTTATTTTAATTTTGGAGGGGTAGGAGAGGGGGTGATACATGTACCAATATTAAAGGTGTCCCCTCATTCTTTTATTCATCAGGGGACGAAGAAGGTGTTTGGCATTTGGACTTGAAGAATGGAGCTGGTTTTGCAGGTCAAGGAGCCATGCCATCGGGCACAGCAGACGTCACATTTACAATGGCCAGCAACGACTTCCTGAAAATGTTCAAAGGAGAGCTGAAGGCAACCACAGCATTTATGGGTGGCAAACTCAAGATCAAGGGAGACATCGGCAAAGCAATGAAACTTGAAAAATTAATGGGCTCAGTGAAATCAAAGATGTAGGTTCGAGTAGGGTGCAATCAATTACACAACTTTGGTGGTTTGACACTTGATTTAATGTAATAATTAAGGACAGATCCATTGAACCAAAGATAATACAAATGGCCTAATGTCCTTCAAAGAAAAGAAAAATTACATGTTGCAGCTTATTTGTCTATTCAATTCTAAACTCTCTTGTTTATTGTATTCTGTTATATATTTTGAAGTTGTTTTGAGTCCATCTCGGGAACCTGTTTGGTCCATCTGGGATACCTTGTTCAGTGTGTTTATATTTTGGGTCTTGAATTTTGGTCCATCTCGGGATACCTTGTTCATTGTATTCTGTTATATATTTTGAAGGTGTTTTGAGTTGTGGGAACCTGTTTGGTCCATCTCGGTCAGTGTGTTTAGGGCCCTAATTTCTGGGATACAGGAGTGGACGTGTCCCTTTGACCTACACTTTGAGGCAGGATTTTTTTGGTTCTGATGCAATAGCATCAGGAACCTATGCAGCCATGATGGCATGTGTGTATGTTTGATAATAATATACAGTTCTTATAAAGCGCAGCACACACCAAAGTCTCATTGTGCTGAAAAAACAAATAAAAGGGGGGAGTGGGGGAGAGGGAAACAACTTATAGAAGTGACAAAAGATGTGTTTTTAACAATGATTAAAAGTTAGTTACAGTTGGAACCTCTTTGATACGTATTGCTAGATTGTTCCAGAGAAAAGCAGCTGAAGATTGAAATGAACAATGACCATATGACTTTGTAGAAACAGAAGGTAGGAGCGTTAACTTAGAACTGAAGCGTAGACAGAGAGTCAAGAGTGTACATGTGAATAAGATCCTGTAAGTGGGAGCAAGTACGTATGAATGTATGTTTGTGACGGCCAGCTCGTAAACGCGATATCTCAAGAACGATACACTGGATTCATGTCATATGTGTTATACAGATAGCCCATGTTCTGTAGATGTGCCCTATTAAATTTGATGATGATGTTATACATATTAATGAGTAGGCAGAATCACTTTATGTAAAAATCTTGAAATGTCCATATTTTAACAACCACTTGTCTGTTTTATTTCATATATGTTGTACTTATGATGTTAGCTGGTGTGTACATGTTCATGATGTAAAAACGTTGAATTTCATTAATATGCATAATGGGCGGGGCTTAATATGATTTTGCTGAAAAAAGCTTGTATTAAACACGGTATCTCAAGAATGGTAAAGTGGATTTGTCATATTTGCTACACAGATAGCCCATGGCCTGTAGATGTGTCGTATTGTTTTTGATGATGTCATGCATATTAATTAATAGGCAGAGCTTAATGTTAAAATCTTGAAATGTTAATATTTTAACAACCACATGTCTGTTTTATTTCATATATGTTGTACAAATTTATGTTAGCTGGTGTGTACATGTTCATGAAGTAAAATCGTTGAATTTCATTAATATGCATAGTGGGCGGAGCTCAAAATGATTTTGCTAAAAGAGCTTGTAAACAGGGTATCTCAACAATGGTAAACTGGATTCATGTTATATTTGGTACACAGATAGCCAGATAAGCTCTATTGTTTTTGGTAGTGATATCATGCACAGTAAGTGGGCGGGGCTTAAAGTGATAAATAGCAACTGTATGTCTGTTTTGCATCATATTGGGCATGATAATTTTGTTGGTTTTTGTGTACATGTTTATGTTATCAGCAAATTTAATCAATATGCTTGGTGGGCACGACTTAATGTGAAAGTGCTAAATGATGTAAACACCACACTGTACCCCATGAACAATACATCAGATTTATGCTATGTCAGGTACACAGATGGTCTGTACATATGTTCTACATTACGCCCAATCCTCGCTACAAATTTGTCTGCATGATAATGTTGTTATTGTGCAAATGCTAATGTTGTCAACATTTTATTGATTTGTGGGTGTGGTTTGTGAATAAACATCCTGAACAAATATTTCATGCTATGCAATTACATGACTGTAAATACAAATTTTGAAAATCATTCAGCATATAAAAAAGAAGCATTGGAACCACAAAACCTTTTGGGCTTTGTTTGTGGAGGAAAGTAATGGTAGCTGTTCTCCCTACTTAGTGAAGGGTAATTACTGCCCAAAGTGTGTTTAATATCTTAGATATATATTTCATTTTTAAGACTTACCTGCTTGACAGAGCTCTAGGTGTAAACAATGTTGTCAAGAACATCAGTATGTTTGAATATTTTTTGATGCAATTTGAGTTTCAAGCAAAGATTGCACCATTTTGACTGTCACGATGCCAGGAGTCATAGTAGGCAATAAGGGGATGCTACAGGGTTTAACAAGTCTGCCTCACATGTTAGGAGCTAGTGGAATTTGCATCGTGTTTCACATCTAAAGAAGAAAACACCATTTTTAACAAGTAATTTTGCTGGAAAATGTTTAAACTTACTCAACATATCATGCATTAAACACAAATCGATCAGATAAGTACATTTTCATGACTTGAGGATTTTGGGCCTGATAAAACAGTTTCTATGTATCACTTTGATTAGTGTAATGTCTGTCATTTTAAGTAATGCTACAATATTTCTATGACTAATTGATTTTAGAGCTTCTTATTGCATCAAAACAATGGCAAAATCATAATTCTGATGAGGGGAAATACTTTGAAAAGTGCTTACAGTATTTTTTGACTGTTTGGTGGTTGTTGGTATTCTGTGACAGGAGATCATATGGACCACTCAAGTCTTCCATTTTGACTTTGGATATATTTGTGTTAATACTTCCAATGCAGTGATTTGTAAATATTCCTTGAATATAAAAATACTCATTTGAGTAGCATTGTGTAAGAATGTACATTAGCTCTAAAAATTTTCGATCAAGGATTTTGAACTTATTTTGCCAAACATTTTAGATATTAAAATATGACAAATTTAGGATTGGTTAGGTACAATGGACTTTAAAGGAATCACCTGTATTTGAGATCATGGTAACATTTACTGTGTTAAAAATATAAAATAATCAAAGTGTCTAGTAAAAATTAAAAAATTAAATTAATTTTTGTGTCCAATGTCTTTATTATACCTCCACACTTCACTTGTTTCGGGAAGTAAATGGACCAAACTACCTATTTCCCCCCTTTAACTTCTAAGTACCAAACAAGGAAGCAACATTTCAGTTGCTCTTTAAATGTGGCTGTTCTGAAATCATCCTTTCAACCTTGAACTTTGCTACCAAGAGTCCAGTCAGGGCCATGTAGGTGTGGATTGCACCCCCTGTTGCAAGATACTTCCTCCCACTTTAAATGATATGTCCCTCTCCACCTACATGACACTTGATCGCCACCCAATGTAGTGCTGTCCATATATTAGAATCTAAGAAAATGATCATTTTAGTGTGTGCCTGTCAATGTTATCCACCTGGTGCAACCAATGGTAGAGGTGCCCATCAATGTTATCCACCTGGTACCACCAATGGTAGAGGTGCCCTTCAATGTTATCCACCTGGTACAACCAATGGTAGAGGTGCCCGTCAATGTTATCCACCTGGTACAACCAATGGTAGAGGTGCCCGTCAATGTTATCCACCTGGTACCACCAATGGTAGAGGTGACCGTCAATGTTATCCACCTGATACAACCAATGGTAAAGGTGCCCTTCAATGTTATCCACCTGATACAACCAATGGTAGAGGTGCCCGTCAATGTTATCCACCTGATACAACCAATGGTAGAGGTGCCCGTCAATGTTATCCACCTGGTACAAGCAATGGTAGAGGTGCCCGTCAATGTTATCCACCTGGTACCACCAATGGTAGAGGTGCCCGTCAATGTTATCCACCTGATACAACCAATGGTAGAGGTGCCCGTCAATGTTATCCACCTGATACAACCAATGGTAGAGGTGCCCGTCAATGTTATCCACCTGGTACAAGCAATGGTAGAGGTGCCCGTCAATGTATCCACCTGGTACAACCAGTGGTAGAGGTGCCCGTCAATGTTATCCACCTGGTACAAGCAATGGTAGAGGTGCCCGTCAATGTTATCCACCTGGTACAACCAATGGTAGAGGTGCCCGTCAATGTTATCCACCTGATACAACCAATGGTAGAGGTGCTTGTCAATGTTATCCACCTGGTACAACCAATGGTAGAGGTACAGTAGTAACAAGAAGAATATAGCAATGCAGTGTGGACAAATGAGTAATGTCTATCAATTTAAGGACATTTAGTGACAAGAAAGAAAAATTGCCTGAGAATTCATTATTCACTCAAGACTCATCTCCAGGACAGGAAATAGCCCACTTGGTTCCAAACCCAAAACATTATTAAAATAGGTCAGAACATTTTCCACTTTAACTGCTGACATTTAGTTTATGCTCTTGCAAATGAGCATCAAATTCTGTAAAATCATTATCTCATTTTGTAGTTAAAGGAATATTTACATAAATATCCATAGTCTTGAATATGATGAAGGACTATTAAAGAAACAAATTAGTGAAATCATGACATCTTATTCCGTTTAGGAATTGCTATATTTCACAAATGAGTTAAAAAGTGACCTTGCAGTACACAGTGTGATGTCATAATTACACAGTGTGATGTCTTAATTGTAGATCTAAGATAATGTTACATGTATTTGTTTAAAATTAATTGCATTTTTCTAAAGTATTAGAAACATTTGTTTAATTATTGAGATTGGCATAACATGCACTTTACAAGAACATGCTTTGCCCATTTGCTCATGTACCTTTCACTCGAAATGAAAGAAAACAAATTAAATGCATGAGAAAATTTCTTGGATCTGCAATTATGACATCACACTGCAAGATCAATTTTCAAAACACTCAGTGCAATCTTTGATTTGCAATAATTCCTAAGCAGAAGAAGATATCAACATGGGCTATTTTACCCAAGTGTTTCTTTAATTGCATAAATGGAATTCATGAGAAGTCCTTTAGGGCTCATCCAAGAATTTTAAACATTTGCAAAATTCTTGGCATATTAAGTTGAAGGCATGGCAAGGATTTTTGTATAAATCTTTTTCACCTAAGATTGAAATTAGTTTTTCATATAGTCAGAAGATTAACCATAGATTTTAATCAGAAATCACAAAAAATTATTTACTATGCATATTTCCTTCAAAACATGGGCCTGAAAAATGAAAGTAAAATACCATGAGGGCGGGATTGCATGTGGGAGAGGGAGGGACGGCATGTGGGAGAGAGAGGGACGGCATGTGGGAGAGGGAGGGACGGCATGTGGGAGAGGGCAGGACGGCATGTGGGAGAGGGCGGGATGGCATGTGGGAGAGGGCGAGATGGCATGTGGGAGAGGGCGGGATGGCATGTGGGAGAGGGAGGGACGGCATGTGGGAGAGGGCGGGACGGCATGTGGGAGAGGGCGGGACGGCATGTGGGAGAGGGCGGGACGGCATTTGGGAGAGGGCTGGACGGCATGTGGGAGGGTGGGACGGCGAGAGGGTGGGGCGTCTTGCCATGTTTGATGGCATAGCATTCCGCATGTGGGATGTAGGCCAAGTGGAATGGAACTTTAGACAACCTTTTTTTTAAGAAGTAGCCAGTTCCAACGAAATATCTTTGAAGCAAAACAAATTAAATGAAATTTAACGCACACATAATTTCAGTTCAAAAGTTTGTTAGACATTACTGATGAGAAACTTTTTTTGACTCATTTTTCTTACACAAATGTATGACAAACTGTACTTGTGCTGAATAGAAAACAATTTTTAAAAATGCAGTGATAAGAAAAGATATAAGAAGTTTATTCAAGGAAATAAACAGATTTTAATTTATACAAAAAGTGTATTAAATAGCATAGTTCTTAATTTTTCATATCATAACCATGCAACCTAATGTTTTCGTTTATATGCCTCGCTCTTGCGCGGCTTTGTTCATGATTGTTGTCGATAATATTTCAGCCAAATGTTTTAATTTCTGATGAATACAGTCATATAATAAAAATAATATCTCAGTGTAACAAAATATACTTAAAAATACAAGAAAATCAGCCAAAATCCGACATTGGAAAATGCTTATTAGCCTCTTCACAGCATGTTTTTAATACACAAACAACAGGAAACCCTCTGCACACAATAGTACAGTCCATGCAGCTCGGGCATACTAAGATTACTTCAAAAATAAAATAAAGGGATACATAAGCGGACACAAAAGGTTTTCTCTCATTGATTTCTATTTGTTGGAAAGTACGGGCCCTTTTTTGCACCAATCAAGTTGGATTTTATATATATGGTAAATAGATATACGTTAATTGTCAGGCTGTGTGAAATGGACTTCCAAATACTTTCATTCATAAGTTACAAAGGTCAAAGCAGCAATAACCTTGTGATTTTGCTTGCACTCTCATTGAAAAACAAGAAAACATACTATTTCATAGTTTACAAAGTTTGGTACTTTTTTGGGAATAATTTAATGAAAATGATCACAAACGATAGATAATTAATTTGAGTTCTCTATTCCGTTTGAAATGGAACAAAATATTCAGAGACTCTTTAGTTATAACGTTTGAAGTGCAAAATATGTGTGATTTTTCAGAGCGTTTTGCACAGTTAAGAAGATTATCGCAAGCATATGAACCAAACATTCCCATATGTAGCTATATTGCTTAGCTAAGAATACATATGGAACTGCTGGTGGAAAGCTATGTGCTTCTCAACACGTAAGATGAAGCTCACATTTAAAGTGGAAAGACACAGGTCAGCTACGTACAAAAACATAATCTATGGGCTGTTTCATGTTCAGATCTCACTGGCTTAGAGCTTCAAATAATCAATTTGATTCATAATGCTATTGAAGGTAGGAGCTGCAACAGAGCAGTACCAGATGTTGCAATTCCTGTGACAAATAACTTGATGCCTTAAGAAGCTTTGACATAGTTCTCTGTTAGCTGTAGGGAGGACAAAACTGGCTACGCCTAGCTGAGAAGATGCCTCAGGTTATAATCTTGCTCATGTCCCTTCAAGTCTTCTTATTTCCGTCAGCAGATTGTGTCTTGCCTGATCCTCACATCTCAATCTAAATTCCTCAGTAGCATATAAGTGTTCCTGCTGTAAGAACCCTTTTAAAACCTGGCAAAGTAGTGAAATAGAACATCATTATGACCAGCTTTACAGATGTACAATTACAAATACCGTGATGTGCAACTTTTTAACAATATTTAAATGCTACTCTCCCCTACCGTCCTTTAAAGCCAGGCCTTACCACTAGACCAACCCAACCTTGTAACCTTCTCTTTGGGGCCACTGGCAGGCTCTCATTCCCTTCTCTATCTGTCTTTCTTCTTTTAACATTACCACAATCATTTACTATAACTTCACTGCACTAACACATCTCTTTGCACTCGCAGACCAAACAATTAACAGTTCATAAATAACCTCTTTTGGCACATATGACTTTAAACTGGTAAAGTGCTGTTAAACCCAAACAAACAAACGTAAATACCAGAAACAATGAAATCTAGATGTCAATGTTATTTGTATTAGACCGGGGTATTAGATCATGCAATAACTTTACTTTCTAAAACCACTGTGAAGTTTCGGACATCATTCAGATACCAATAATCTAAAGCCCATTCCACTTGAATTCAAAGTGCACTAATTATACTAGAAAATTTGATGGAAGGAAAGAGCTATACAGAAGGTAAATCTCGACTGCCTAGTACAGGGTTAGATCAAAATCTTCTACCTCAGCTCTTTTTTTCCGGTACATGTCCTCCGCAACATGGATGTACTCTTGTCTGATTTGTTCAGAATAAAGTTGGTATTTTTCTTCCGGCCAACTCAACACTTCTAGGTCAAAGTCAAGGAAGAACTGTAAATCTCTGGAATATAAAAGCAAACATTGTTTATCATTTTGTTATCACATTTTTTATATTGTGCCATATGTGATCTTTTCAAACAAATCTGAGATAATGATATCTTACTACACACAGTACACACTAGGCATATTCTTTGACACTCTTTTTTTTTCAAATCTTAAATCAAGATGTAGAAAAGATAGATTACTGCATAGCCAGTAAGGTACAGTATATGAATACCTAAAACTAAAAGACTAATTATAATAGGGCTTAAATTCATTAAATTCAAGCCAGGGATGTCTTTGCATTGCAGAAAAATAACTGTTGTTTTTCAAGTTTGGTATGACTGACTAAAGTTTGAAGAGTCACTATAAGCATGTTGCAGAAGCGACGGAAGATGTTTTAAAACTGGGGGGCACAGGTGACACAGGATCTGAGGGGCACTTTCCAACTTGTGTTTTCAAAGCATGTAGCACAGCAGTATAGCTTTTTATGGTCAACTCCTCCCTCCCCTTTCTTCCTCACCCACCTGAAAATTTATCAACTTTTATCGATCAAAATATTTCTGACAGTGACTCATTTTCCCATCTTTTTTATTTTATTTAAAGCATCAAAAATTCATGATATTTTGGTCCAAACTTTCTTGATATTTTGGTCCAAAATTCAAGATATTTTGGTCCAAAATTTGGTAAAATAGAACAATTTTATACTAAAATCTATAAAAAAACCCAAAATTTTATAGATCATAAGCCTTAAAATCGGATGGATTTAGACTTATAGATCATGATGAGCTAATTGTGTTGATCATGTATCGGAATAAGTTTGGTGTCTAAAATAATGTGAAAAGCAAATGATAATTATTATTCATTTTGGTTGATGATTTATGTGTTACTTTATTTAATCTGTTAATAAAAAGGTCAATATCTTAAAACTTAACAATGAAGATGGGAGATGGCATGCCAGTTTATGTCATGACAATCATGGCCTGGGTCCAAATAGTAAGATTTTCCCTGCATGGCCCATTTAAAAGATGCCCCACTAGCAAATTTTGGGGTGGCTTGCATACTATATATAGAAAGGCCCTATTTTAAACAGTTTTTACAAACTATAGGGTGAAAACAAAGGTAGGCATAGGTGAAGGCGTTTTGAGTAAGAAAAAGTCCCAAATGTTGAGCCCCAACTTTAAGAACAGTATATGTGCCCAAAGTATGTGAAATTTCACAATTTTAGTTCCTTTTCAATGGTAAGGCGATATTTTTATTATTTTGTTTAATACAAAAATCAGATATATAGTCTTGGAAGAAAAAGTGTTTAATGTTTGGAAGGGCATGTTCTTTCTCTAAAAAACGCATTTGTCTTTTTGAAAGGGCACTTTTCCTTCTAAAAAGGGCACTTTTTAAACTTTTAGAAAAGTAGGGAAGCACATGCCCCTGTGCCCCCTGCTGCCTATAGCATCTTGTGTGGTATAATTGCCCTAAATAATCAAAACATTTTTAACTTAAAACATAATAGATTTATTTGTATATAAAACCAGTTTCGATACAAATTAAAACATTGCTTCTTTTCAGTTGCAAGGAATAATTACTGATGGAACAAGATGTCACAAATATTACAGCAAAACATTTAACAAATACTATTACACAAACATTTAACTATTATACAAACATTTAACAAATACTATTGCACAAACATTTAACAAATACTAAACAAACATTTAACAAATACTATTGCACAAACATTTAACAAATACTATTACACAAACATTTAACAAATACTATTACACAAACATTTAACAAATACTATTACACAAACATTTAACAAATACTATTACACAAACATTTAACAAATACTATTGCACAAACATTTAACAAATACTATTACAAACATTTAACAAATACTATTGCACAAGCATTTAACATACTATTACACAATTATTTATCAAACACTATTACAAAACATTTAACAAATACTATTACACAAACATTTAACAAATACTATTACACAAACATTTAACAAATACTATTGCACAAACATTTAACAAATACTGCTGCAAATAAAATGACAACAGTTAAGGACCACAATATATAAAACCACTGATATTGTCTACAGTACCTGTCATTCGTGGCATTAACATGTTCAGAATGGTTCTTTGTAGCATCAATCCAGTCATACACCTTTGTTTTAAACTTTTCTGACAACTTCAGAAAACTTGATTCTGCAAACTTGAGGAATAAATCTGCACTTCTGAGTTCATTGTCTGCTCTCTTGGGGTCATAGATGATGCTGAAAATACATCAAGCAATAATGTTTATGCCCGTAGCCGTGGGAGGATGAAGAGGGGATGGGGGCGGTTCACCCAAACCTGAACAGACAAACCCCCTTTTGTTGAGAAAGTGCCTTTTTGAAATTTAAAGGAATAATAAGCACCTGGAATTTCATAGTTTGTTGCCCTGTTATATGAAAAAAAAAACCCCTTTTTGCTGAGAAAGTGCCCTTTTGAAATCTAGAAGAATAATAATCACCTAAATTTTAAAGTTTGTAGCCCTTTTATATGAAAACAAAGCCCCCTCCCTTTCCCCCTCCCCCCTCCCCCTTCCTTTAAATTCCTTGCTTACAGCCTGACATCACTGAACTTTTGTCATTTATTATAGGGGTCAATAAAGTTTGAGGAAATAACTAATAAAAATTGTTTGGAAACCTTTAACTACTGAAGCAACAATCCTGTATTTATCCAACTGTTTTCTTATTTTCAAAGAGTATTAACCCTACCTACAAAGATCTCTAAAGTTTAAAAATAATACCTGTCCATTTAGATTTTAACTGGGGTTTATGGTAGCATAACAAAAAAATACCTCCAAATACCTTTATGCTGAGAAATGTGTCTAATTAAATTCAAGGTCTTTATCCTATCTTAAACTCACATCACAAATTTTCCACATTAAAAACCTTGGAACTTTGATAAGCTGAAAATCACTTAGTTAAGCATTTGATCAAATGTAAGATCTTTTCTACTGTTGAGTACTGAGAACCTAAAACTTTAAAACATAAGTTTTACCAAGTGACAACAATATTTCTTTGGATAGCTCATGTTTGAATAACAGTTTTCTAAACTGTTACAATAAAGAAAAGAAATTGCAGTAAAAGTTAATGAACATACTCATGAAAGAATATTGCAAACGCTACCGCATCTTTGTCCTGCAAGGAATATGAATATTCATCAAAGAGTTCAAACATTGCCTGAATGTGACGCAGGTTGTGGTAGAATCTGCCCTTAGAGGTGTAGTGTCCATTAATTTCTGACCACCAACTATGACAGCTGTTGCAGGTGAGTGTATTCCATCTTTGCTCCAAACATTGTCCCATCTGTGGTCATGAAGAGGTGATGGTACAATATTGAAGTGTGAGTAAAATAGTACTCAGTACAGTTAACAATGGTAATGACAGTGAGCCCAGTACATCTTAAGAAAGTATTCAGCTTTTCAAGACAATCATCAACATTTTTAATAATCTTTCTGTTTCCTAAAGAAATATTTCCATTTGTTTTCATAATTTTTTATAAGAAAGAGAACAATTTTAGGAACAATTTAGTACAAAAATCAACTTGTTGCCTCTCTCATGCTCATGCATGCATTCCTAAAAGATGAAAGGGAGAAAACTTTTGAGTATTCGAAAATAATATATTTTCCTTAGCTGAATGGTGCTGTAATGTGTCTAAAACTACATGATACATAAGCATACAAATAAACAGTCTACATAGTAAACTCTCCTGGGTATCAACTTACATAGAATAACAATGGAACATACAAACACAACATATCACGAGCGGCCTACATACAAAACAAACATACCAACATTTATATGTACAGACAACAATCAAACAAACAACATACAAACATATACAACAGGCAAATGACATTCATTGACCTATTCCATCTGACTTTATAACATACATTTACACAATACTAGCAGTACTTCTACCCATAATTGTTAATGCCACTAAACCTTACTGCTGCAATATCTATTATACACTACAATACATGAAAAACTTGTCTATTTCACATATCTAAACTTTCCTAAAATATAAGATCAATAACCTTCCACTAACACTCCTGATTCTCTACACCTCACTTTATATATCACATTTTATCTGTCCTCAGTTACAGAATATCAAAATAAAACCTTCATACCATATTATCACTTGTAACAACATACTAATAGTACTATACAGCTTTAATCCTCTCAGACAGACAACAAGGGTTCCTCTGTATCCACCTCTCAACTTATTCTAACCTAGCTATAATAATTGTATACAATCCCCTTAATAAATGGACTAGTCCTCTCTGTTACCCTGGCAACCCAACTTCTCTCTGTAGAATTAAAGTGAAATGTGCACCCTTCACTAACCTGTGGAATCATACATGGTATACTATGTGGTGCCTCCTGAAGTCCCTTTGTTTCTTGAACAAAGTCATGAGAGTTTAGCTTGAAACCCTGAAGTTATGACTTAACCTATTCTAATAAAACTTATACCAGGGTGATCTAGACACTTAGGAGTATCAATCAATATTAAATAACAAAGCGCCCAACTCACCTAAAAAGATGAAAGGGAGAAAACTTTTGAGTATTCGAAAATGATATATTTTCCTCAGCTGGATGGTGCTGTAATGTATATTAGCTTCATCAGGCTAGCATCTCATCAGTGCTGGACTGGTTCATTAATGAGAGGGACGGGTGGTTTTGGCTCAAAGAGGTATAGTAAATTAAAGATGTATTTCCAGAATATAACATTTTTTTAGGGGGGGCTTGGAATACCCTACAACAAACTTGATATGTTATTCCTACCTGAGATATTCAAATGTAAAGGTTTACAAAAATGCCAATAAATGAATAGGAAAGAGTTTCAATATGACATCACAGCAACACATTCTCCCACAAAATTAATGTATTTTATTAAAATCTATCATCTTTTTTTATTAGTAAAACCTGCTAGAAAAAGAATTTGATGAAATTGAGGTATTTATATATACATTGCCAATATACCCTACTTCAATAACTTTTGGAAAATTGTTTCTAATCATACAGAAACAACCAATTAACGTTCAAAGATGTGCATAAACATTTAGTTGCAATGAAATTGCCTCTATATCATCATCATCAAACACGAATTCATCATACTGTACAAAAACTTTAAAATGCAATTGTGTAAAAATCCATATCTCCTGAATGGAATAAGATATCAACCTGATTTTTGTACCAAATTGGCTATAAAAGTATGCTCTTTCAAATATTTTTTATACAAAAATCCATAGGCATATTCCTTAAAACCATGGGGATATTTCTTAAAAACAAGGGAAATTTCTTAAAAACAAGGAATATTCCCTAAAACCATGGGAATATTTCTTAAAACCATGGGAATATTCCTAAAACCATGGAAATATTTCCTAAAATCATGGAAATATTCCATAAAACCATGGGAGTATTCCTTAAAACCATGGGAAAACTTTATAAAACCATGAGCATATTCCTCTAACCATGAGCATATTCCTTAAAACCATGGGAATATTCCTTAAAATCATGAGAAAATTCCTTTAAACCATGAAGATATTCCTTAAAACCTTGGAAATATTTCTTAAACCATGGGAATATTCCTCAAAACCATGGGAATAATTCTTACAACCATAGAAATATTCCTTAAAACCATGGGAATATTCTTTAAAACCATGGAATATTCCTTTAAAGCCTAGAAATATTTCTTAAAACCATAGGAATATTCCTTAAAATCATAGATTAGTCCTTAAAACTATGAGAATATTACTTAAAAGCATGGGAATATTTCATAAAACCATAGGCATATTCCTTTAACCATGAACATATTCCTTTTAAACCATAGGCATATTCCTTAAAACCATGATAAAATTTACTAAAACCATGGAAACATTTCTTAAAACCATGGAATATTCCTTAAAACCATGGGAATATTCCTTAAAACCATGGAATGTTTCATAAAACCATGGGCATATTCCTCTAACCATGAGCATATTCCTTAAAACCATGGGCATATTCCTTAAAATCATGAGAAAACTTTGCATTATCAAAATTGAATGACATCTGCCATGTTTAGGACCAAGAAACTAATTTATCCAAAATCAGTTTGCAAAAGGAAAGAATCCCTAACATCATCAACAATCCTGTACAGCTTAGTGTCTTCAGCAAATTGACAAATTCTGGAGCCAAGGGAAACATCAATATTATCAATGAAGATTGAAAAAGAAGCAGACCCAATACAGAGCCCTGAGGAACACCACCTGTAACCTTCTTCCACGGAGATACTTCACCATTAACAACAACTCTTTGTGACCTGTCAACTACCCAAGAATATATCCAACTGGCACACTTTTCCTCCACACCAAGCGCTCTTTTTTCATCATGAGCCTGCCTAATGGAACCTTATCAAATGCTTTTAGAAATCTAAGTAGATAACATCCACATTATGACCAGAATCAACTAGTATAGTAACATCATCAAGAAACTTGAATAAATTAGAAACACAAGACCTCTTAGGTAAGAACCCATGCTGGGACAAATTCAACAAACCATTGACCAGTAAATGATCTAGTAAAACATTCTTAACAATGGACTCCATGACCTTGCACACAACACTACTAGTCACTAGCAAGACTCACTGGCCCATAATTATAAGGCAAACTGTGGTCACCCTTTTTGATTAGAAATAGGAGTGACATTAGGAATTTCCAATCACTAGGAACAACACCAACATCAAAGCACTTTGAAAAGATAATACTCAGGAAAAGAGAAAGAACATCAGAACACTCACGTAAAAGAGCAGGATGTATACCATCTGGACCAGGCGCTTTATTTGAATTCAAACCCTTCAACTTCTTAGACACAACATCAACTGAAAAATCAACATTCTTAATAGATACTGGAGAGTGCAAACTAAGATAATCCACAACGTCATCAGCTGGGGACTCCTTAGTAAAGACAGACACAAAGTATATGGTCATTCAAAACCTCAGCCATATCCTTACCACTATTGATAGTAACACCATTATTACCCTGAAGGGGACCAACAATCTCCTTGGTTTTTTGCTTTGATCGAACATAAGAACGAAACGACTTAGGATTAATCTTAACCTCTTTGGACAAACGTTTTTCAAAAAGCACTTTAGTATCTCTTATCAACCCCTTTGTGAACTTTTCATGATCTTTATACCTAGCAGCCACTGTGCTTATAACAACACTACAACTCCCGAGACATCCGCACTAGCCGATTATGCCTACAGATTTTCTTTAATGGGACAGACCTATTTACTGTACACCCTTCAAAACTATAGTTTGGAAAACATCCCATGCTTTACAAGAATCTAAGTCACGGAGCAAGAAAGACCAATCGAATGACAAGTTATCCTGAGGCTGAAGCGCAGCAAAGACAGTATTCTTAAAATCTAAAACCTGTTTATTAGCTGGGGAGCCCTTGTAAAACAATACAGATCAAAACTAATGAGGTCATGATCACTACACCATAAAACAATACAGAAAATCAAATCAAGACAATTATTACCACACATGGAAAACAATACATGCTGGGTTAAAAAGCAGTCGGGTACAGCTTCCAGAAGTTTACCATGTGGACCACTAGTACTACTAGTACTACATTTTGGTCCTAATCAAATTAAAATCAATAAATAACGTCTGCAGTGACTTAAATGTTTTTCCCCAAATTCCTGTAACTAAAACGTTTCTAACATGATGACCTCTATGAAATTCTAACTGATCTCTTTCAAACCTCTGTCATAATGTAGTGTTTTAAAAAAGGTGATAAAGAAAACTTTATAGACCTATTTCCCTCACCTGGCTTTGAGCACTACTGAAAAACTTTTCCTCAAATCAAGACAATTGATTACCACACATGGAAAACAATACATGAATTTCTGGGTTAAAAAAATCACCTGTTTATACCTTATGCAACCAGCCACTAAAACATGTCAACTCCCACCCATACCTAGGTGTTGAAATTGATAATAAACTTAGATTCAGAAGTTTACCATGTGGACCACTAGTACTACTAGTACTACAAAGATTAAAATCAATGTCTGGAAAATTAAAGTCCCCCAAAACAATAACGTTCAATAACAATCTTGTCGCCATCAATAAAGATTCCCCAAAGTCAACATTGACAAATTCTTTTCTTCCTCACTAACTTTGTTCATGCACTAAGTCTCAACTGTTTCATTTAACACCTGTATTATTTGTTTTTATATTTTTTTATATTATTTTTACTCATACTTTTACGTTATTTTGTTGTGGTGGTGGTGGTGGTGGTGTTACTTGAGCTTTTTATGGGGTAATTAACCTTTCTTTGCCCGTAATCGTGTTATGTTAGGTTACTTATTAATGTTACCTGATTTCAATTGCTTGACGGCTTGCCTGAGTTGAAATTAGGTTTTCCTTGTTGGATTGAAAGATTTTTAGACTGGCATGTCGCCATTGACAAATTTCCAAATGTTTCAATCACATTCACAGTCAGACATGAGACAGTCTTGTCTTTCTAGGTCTGTCAATGGTCAAAAGTGTGTGCGGTTGTTCAGATTAACAATGTAAACAAATACGTGCCTCTTTGCAGTCGTTCTTTTTAAAACCTTATCATTTCTATCAATCAAATGACAGAAAAGAAACTGCTGACAATGATTTTCTGAATTTTTGTCATTGAATATTGTACCTGAATAATTTTATCACTAACTGAATAAACATATAAGAATGTTAAAGTTTATTTGAATGACCAATTGCATGGATTTGTTGTTTCTACTCCACGGTGAGTTTAGCCCCAATCTGTATCTTTTAGTTTTTCTTCCACTACAGCATCGGACCTCCTGCATACATAACAGGAAGAATGATAAAGGTCAAAGGTCTATTTATCGTTGGCAGTGCTTTTCGTCAACCGGTCGACTGACTGACAGAAAAACAGAATTTTGAAACCAAATTCTCCTGCTAAAAAATTGTGTATTGAAAATTGTGACCGAAATGGCTGACGAAGATCTGTGTGAAAATTTACTTGTTTGGGTAAGTCAAGGGAAACAATGGTTTGATAACGATGAAACGTTGACGCAAGTTGCCTACCACTGTACGACGAGTAACGTTAATAACGACGTTACCACAGTCAGACAGTGGCACAGTAACTTTTATTTTCTTATCGTACAATTTGTAACTTAGGCCTATGCCTAACGTTAGGTCTGCTGCAGGCCTAGTATAATACTCATCTAGGCCTACATTTCATAACAAGGTAAGTCACCTACCGCGACTTTCGAACCGTATATAAAAATTCCTCCTTTTTTTACCACCCTTGCGAATCTTAATACATTTTTTTTGTACACAACTCACATTTGCCAGAGACTCCCTCCTTCTAAAGCCACAGTAGCCTACTGAGTAGGGCCTAGGCCTATTTGTTATTTTTCCTAATGAGATAGTAACACAAACTATGAATTTTTATTAGGATTCTACCCCATTACATGCTAAATTCCCGGCAAAATTTGCTGCAAACCAAAGAAATGTCCACAATGTGTTGATAGGGGTCCGTGGTAAGGAAACATTGGTTTCATAAAATTCAGATGGAAGAGGGATAAGGCCTACAATCTACATGTACACAAATTGAAAGACATTGTTTGGAGGATAAGCTTCCAGGGCTTTGCCTCAACGTGAATCTGGTCGGTTTCCATACCCAAAATCGGTTTTAAGCGGAAAGCCGGGTTTTACCCGTAATGTAAACGAGCTTTGAAGTTTAAACGTATACGGTATACTCAAGTGCATTAACAGTAACTATAACTGCAGTGTACAGAACTGTTATAGCTGCTAATGATGTTTGTATCATAGTTTTTTTCTGTAAATAATGTTGAAAATGACAACTGAGGCATTGATCAATAAAATGTATTACTAAACTTTATTGTTGTTTGCATGTAAAGTGATATTATATACTCCATTTGCCCCTCAAATAATGCTGATTTTACCCCTTTGTCAGTCTAGGTCCCGAGGCAGTCGCGTATAAAAAGTTGTAAAAATGGCCGTGTTGACATGCCATCTATATGCCCTTATTTGCTAAAGATTTCTAATTCATAGTCATGATTTTAAGTTTCTTTCATATGAAAAGAAAAGAAATTTGTCGGATACTTGTAAAACAGATAAATTAAGCTTTTAAATGCATCATCTTATGGTGTAATGCTAGCCATCCTGTACTTGATCAGTGTTCATGCAGTACAATTGTTGCTGATCTGCATATAACCTTTAGCAGGAAATTCTTACAGTTCAGTTCTTACCCACTTGATACTCAACATTTCTCTGAACCATTTACCATGGCTAGATCGTGGCTCCTATTTGAAAAACAAAATAATAGCTTTACCAAAACAATCCTCATAATTCATGCATACCTCTGCTATTTTTCAAGTTCAATAATCATTCTTGCTTTGCTTTCACTTTTAATAGGCCCCATTTGTGCATCATGGTGGCATGTTCTATTATGCTTAAGCCACCAAAGGTTCCCACCCTATAGCCTTACAGTATATGGTATTCGCCTTCTTCAATGTGCAATGAAATTGCGTGAATTACGGGAGTGTAATAAGGTAGAAAAGAAAATGGCTACTAATGAAAAGTAGTGTCCCACTCCCTACCAAATTTGTATTTTCTTCATTAAAATGGAAATAAATCAATAAAAGTGTATAACCTGCAATCTCTGTACAGATCAGGATTGAAAATTAAACTGAAATATTGTATTCTGCACTTAAACCAAACCAGACCTTGTTTCATCAAGGAGCTATGAAAACATTTGTTTTCACAACACATGCCACGCACCCAAGCAAAAGCAGTTCTTTAGCACTCTGCAGATAAGTTCAACTCTGATTTGAAACATTTAACAATGATGAACAATATTTTTGGTCATTCAGAAACGTATAAAACAGCAAAACACATCTGTACTTTAAAATTCTGTTTGCACTTTCTACTTGTGAAACAATATGCAGAGTGGAATGCAGAGATAATGTTATTGATTTATGCATATCACCTAACAGGTCTGCAAAAAACATATATATGTATAAACTCGCTCCACTTCGAAGCAATGAAATTATTTGAGCTTGTACCCCCAAGCGAATAACACTTGGTATGGGTCAATTACATACAACACATGATTGGAATGGAAGATTTCACAGATTGTAGGCTACTACTTAAACGAAATGCCACAAAATCCTCAAGGTCCTCTCAAGCACTGACTAGGGAGCAAACAGGCTCACTCTGCTCTTCTTATACCGCTTCTCCTCAGATCCAGGCTGGATTATGGCAATTTCATCTTCGTCTCCGCCCATGAATTTTACTTGAAACACCTGGAGGTCACTGAGAACACTGCCTTAAGGCTTTGCCTTGGCACCACTCACACATCACCAGTCTCCACGTTAAGGCCAATGAAATCCCCTTTGACCACGACGCACGAAGGCCGGCCTCTCCTTTGCTTTCTGCATCCTCATTGATCTACATAACCCTTGCTTCCATTCCATCCGTTCTCCCTCCTTTACCAACCTCTTCAATCTCAAGAAACGCATCCCTCCACCTTTCGAGATTCAGATGCACTCCCACTTCTTCAAAGCCAACATCAACATTTTCTTGATCGCCAGATACTCCATCCCACCTACACCTACCTGGACTATTCACCCCCTTCCCCTCCCTCCTAAGGTGTACCTTAGTCTTTTTTTCTTCACGAAAGCTCTTTACAACCCAGCCTTCTTCCACTCCAAATACTGCCAACTCAGTAGACATTTCCACGACTACTCCTTCCCCTTCACCGACGGCTCCAAACGGTAAGGCTCTTCTGCAGCTGCTGCCGCCTGTCCTGGCCTCACCCTCGCCTCAATGCTATCCGACGGCACCTCTATCTACTCTGCCGAGGCGAAAGCCATCCTCCTAGCCTTAAACTTGATAGAACTTTCTTTCCGCCCCCGTCTTGTCATCTTCCCTGACTCTAAATCTGTCCTCACTGGCATCCTCAACATGCTCTGGCCCAACCCTCTCATTCTACAAATCCTCAACAAAGTCCACACTCTCTCCTCCCTAGGAAAGAATATTATCTTCTTCTGGATTCCCAGCCATGTCGGTATCCCTGGCAACGAGAGAGCCGACAGAGCCGCTAATAAAGCTCTGTCAAACACTGCCTCTCCTTTTCCTATTCCACACTCAGACCTCCGTCTCTCCATCTCCAACTACATCAAAAAAACCTAGCAAAACTTCTGGAATCATGAAATCCGTTACAAACTTCACACCATCAAACCCAAAGTCAGGACCAACACCCCTCTGCACAGTCGCAATCACAGGGAAGACATCGTTGTCACCCGCATCCGCCTCAGCCACTCCTCTCTCACTCCCATCTCTTATCCGGCTTCCATACCACTCTCTGCCCCACTTGTAACACCGATCTCTCCATCAAGCATATCTTCGTAAGCTGTCCCCTATACCAGATCTCTTCTCTCTTCACTATCCTCAATCTCGGACCTTTTCGAAAACAATTCTTCCTCAAACATCATCAACTTCCTCTGCAACAACAACCTCTTCCACCACATTTAAATTTCCCCTTCTCTCCCTTTTTACACCTAACCTTACTTACCTCCATTTTTTTTTTTCTCCTTGCTTTTCCCCCTTACAAAGCTTCCATCTCCTCACTATACAACTCTTACACCATAATTTATTTTCACCAATAATGAAAGAAATGGACTGGAAATTTATAGCCTGAGCTATTCGTCTTGTAAACATCTCTTTCAACAACTTAGCGCAGCGTGGCCAAAGAGTTCGAGAAAACCTGTCGCCAGGTTATAAACCACCCAGAGGTAACATGTGAAGGGGGATGCGGGCGGCATATAATTGAGGGAAATATTTTATTGTTTTTCTTACACAGTTCTAATAATTTTGGATTAAAAAGTATAATTTATACTGATGCGATGTCCCATATGATATGTGGTAATAATTTGCTACACATTAGCTTGGCGGCCATTAACTGGGGTGACAGCTCCCTGTTGGAAGGAATGGACCACTGGTTTATGAAAGTTTTTTCATTCTTTGTTAATTGCAAAGTTGGAAGATGGATGTAGAACATATGTTTTTAAAACAAGGAACTAGCATTTGTTTGCAGTTTTACAGCTTCAATATTTTTTGTTTTCGTTTAATTTCTATGATGGAGAAGTTTTAACAAAATTTTCTTTCTTTGGAAACTTGTTTTGTTAAACTTTTAAACAATTATTTTGGACCAGGACGTATTATTCGGAATATATCTATATATGAGATCCGAGTAAGTTGATGTCGTTAATTTCGTTGTGTATTCTCCCGTACTTTTTTCAAGTGCGCTTTGTACATATTTTCCCGTAATTTTAAAGTCCGAACAAGTTGCCGATTGCTGTAATAAACATTGCACAGTATTTTCTTTATCGTGAGCATCAAGAAAAGAATTAAGAAAATCACTAAATTTCAGGCCGTGTTATAATGGCTGTACGCTAAATTCCTTTTGTAGAACATGAAGTACAGCTATACCGCACTTTTTTAAATTTTTAAAGCTTAATTATATGGAAAAATGTTTACTAAAAATTGTTGGTTATACATGCATCTATTTCACAAAGATTGAATTTACATACACAAATGTAGCCTACAAAATGTTGGAATTAGAAATAACAGAAAAGGAAAAAAAGTACAAGCAATATTGCACTAGCGACTAAAAATAATCTGCACATCGAAAAGGAAAACCTTAAACTGGAAGGAGAGTAGAAACTTTATTTTCATTGGGTATCATTTTAAGTTTGGTTTGGTTAAGCTCGTTTTATAGATCGAAATCATAATTAGTTACGACTTGTCGTTATTAAATCATGAATGAATTGAATTATTTTGATGTGATGTTCTTATAATATTCCGATATGAATATTCCGATGTGAATATTCCCATGTGATGTTCACATACTATTGATGTTGGCCCTAATAATACTTCGATATGATATTTCAAACTCCCATTGCGTTTCAATATTGTCGATTTTTTTTACTAAATTCAGACCTTTGATTGATTACTTAACAGAACGGGCACAGCAATATTTGTATGTCATAGCGACACTGGCTACTCAATGTTTAATCTAAATTGTTTCGCAGTGGCGATGGCTTGTGAGACTACACAAAATATTTCCCAATTTTGTCATTTTCAAACTCGCCGGTAAAGCTGCTGGTAAAGCGCCCTCCCACAATAATTGAAATCTGTTACTTCGGTCAGGGTTACAGGCCGCCATATGCAGGAACCTGCCATGGGATACGATATGATATTCATGTTGAATCATGTTATTCATGGCGTATCTCATGATGTGATATGTTGTTATGCTCTCGTCAGCCAATTGGAAAGTTAATTCGGTAATACGGTTTATCGACAACATTCATATTACCTGTCTTAGAATTGGTCACGCCCACCTCACTCACTCCAACCTCCTTATTGGCTCCCCCCAACCCCTCTGCAACAATTGCCACTGCACCCTCACAATCCATCACATTCTCCTTGCTTGCTCCCTGTACAACCTTCCCAGAGCTTCCCTTGCTCCCCACAACTCAATTGCTGAGTTCTTCCAGAAAAATCCTCCGGATAAAATTATCTCCTTCCTTCATCATGCTTCCCACTACAACCTTATTTAATTCTCCTCTTCCACCCCCTCTCTACTTTGTTTTTGTTTCAGCCATGCACCTCCCCTCTCGATCACAGCTTTCTGACCTTTTGTTCTTGAATTTCTCTCATTCTCCCCATGTTTCCTTTCCTCCTCACCTCTAGAATGATCTGACCTCTCAGGCACAATTTGACCCTAGTTGTTGTGGTGCCGTTAAGCCCTCATCAAACAAACAAACACATAAAGTGATGGTATTATTTTCAAATATTATCGTTTATAAAATATTCAAAGACTAGTTTGAGGGAAACGACAAGAAGGTTTTTTTTTTTTAAATATAACTGGTAATGCTTTCTTGTTTGTTTGAATGTACTAAAAAATATACAATGAAGGAGGGTACTTAACATTTAATGAACATTAATGTGTAAATGTTCCATATGTTGTGGTGGAATTGACCTTTGCCCTCGCAAAAACGTCAGTAATCAACCGAGACATGATGGCACTACTCCTTGGAATACATATTATGATTTAAACAAAAAGGCTTATAACTTTTGTAAGAAACATAATTTTTTAGACTTCGCTATAAAGTGATTTATTGCTAATTGTTGCAATTTGTTTGCACTGGATGTTGCAGAAATATTTGCTTTGATCTTATTGTTTTTGTTGAATGTACTAAGAGAGGGTTCTTATTATTTTTTGTAAACATTAATGCGTAAATGTTGGAATTTTTGTAATGGTAACAAAATGTTTTTGTTTTTTCTCCATCATAATTGTGGTTGAATTGACCTTCGCCCTCGTGTAACGTCAGTAATCAACCGATCCATGATGACACCACCTAATGGTTCACACATTATAATAAATACAAAAAGGCTTGTAACTTCTTGTTAGAAGCATAGTTTTTCAGACATCGCTGTGAAGGGAAAATCAGGAAACCTAAATTTTATATATGCGTGTATTGATTTCAAAAACTATTTGCCCACAAGAAGGTCCAGAATTTAACATTACACACTGTGATGTGAAATATAAGTTCACTGTTAGACTGCCCTTATTTCATGCCTGGCAGAATTAACACTCACTACATGCTGGTAAACTTGCTGAAGAGGAAAACCTGTTTCAACAGCTAAAACAACCACCACCACCCCTTCTATATGCCACATCCAAATATCATTGAGCTTTAACATCATTGATGTTCTGGTTTGTATTTTAAAGTTACTTTGTATTCCCCCTCTCTCCCCTCTTTTTCTACTTTTGACTCTTCCCCTACTTTCATAGGGAAAATCCTGATATGGGTTTTAGAATGGGGAGTCAGGACCAATGTTGGCAATTGCCCATTGGGCGAATAGGATAGGTAAAAGGCTTAGGTCTACTTTTGAAAATTGTTGGAGGCTATTCCCTTCCCATGGAAAATATCATTTTTTAATGATTTTAAATAAATACTAAATGTATGTTACATCTTCTGAATACTATGAGTATTTCTATTCATTTTCAAACTTCAAGAATGACTTAAAATGATTTATTAAAACTTTCAAAAGGGCACCTCTTACCCCGGTTTACTCTCAACTTTCAAATGGACACCTCCTTCGCACCTTTGCCCCTTACTCTATGGCAGAGGGAAGTTTCCCCCTTGTTCCAGTCTTCCCTGTATCATTGCCTATATAGCAAAGGCTTAATCGTAAGGCCCGGGGTCTTGGGGGCCCATCAAAAGAAGGTGTGGAAAATTAAATGCATGCTGTAAAAATCATTTTGAAAAAGAGAAGTACAAATAACTTTGAGAGAAACAAAAATCAAAATGAAAATTTGCAACATTTTGGCTGCAGTCATGCATAATTTCCTGACAGTCAAGTTTGCGGAAATATAACGACATATATATCAAGGATAATGTCATTATTAAAGAAGTCATATCTATATTTACAAAACAGCTCAGTCAATTATAAGTATAGGGCCCACGAAAAAGAGATGAATGGCTTGTTCCCTTCCGTTCCTTGCTATCATAATGGGGCCTGTTCAATCATATCTTGAGCTCACCAAAAAAAGATATATAGAATGGGCCTTCCTGTCTGTATGGGTAACTTACTGTATATGAGTCTATGCATAGGCCTATCCAAAGAATAATTTGAATTGTTGTGTGTAGTAATCGACACCAATAATTGTAGGCTGTATCTACTACTCATTTAGCTACAGTAGCAAGAAAGTCGAGTGTTAAATTTTATATTAGACAAAATATATCTTAAAGTTTATATTTATTAACTAACAGTAAATAATAAAAAAAAAAAAATTACCAGGTGACATTTGCTTGTTGCTCTCTTGAGTTCATATACACATTTCAAAGTTCATGTTTGAATTGTTAACGTTAATAGTGGCTGCTTTCAACTTTCAACCAATCGAATCGAATTTCATTTGTGTTCACCATGATGCCATCGTAATCTTCACCCAGTTCATTCTTGTCAAAATAATACTGTAGTGCTGCTTCTTCCTGACATCATTGTGGACATTTCTCTGGTTTACAGCAAATTGTCGGGCATTTAGCATGTAATGGGGCAGAATGTTAATAGAAAATTCATCGTTTGTACATCTCATCGAAAAAAAATAACAAATACTGTGGCTTGTAATTAAAGAAGGGAGTCTCCGGCAAATGTGAGTTGAGTAAAAAATGTAATTAATATTCGCAAGTTGTCAAAAAAGGGAATTTTTATACACGGTTTAAAAGACGCGGTAGGAGGTGACTTACTGTACCTTTAATGAGTATATAAGTTGCCATAACGCTAGGAACACCTTTGGTGCTGTCTGTGTGTAAATAATATTATTTCTCAGTCCCACTTATTCAGTCAAGACTCAAGTTTGTGTCTGATTTTATTTGATTTTACAGCGTGTTAAATGTACACTTGCACTATGGTTTGCTAAAGCATAGCCTACCATAATGCTGGTCCTGTCACTGTGCCAATCCAATTTTTATCTGTTTAATTCATTGTTAACTAATTAATAATTAGCCAGAAGTCCAGATTTGTGTGCTCCATTATTTCTGCAGCTTGGTTGAAATGAAAGGAAAATGCATGTAATGATGTAAGCCTCCTTGCACTACTAATTTTTGGATTCCAAGAAAACTTTGATTTTTCCCAATTTTAAACTTTATTTTTTATTGTTTTTGTTTTTTTACCATGATTTTATATGAGGTTAATGTACATGTACATTTAGACTTGGAAAAAAAGCCATGCTTTTGGCGATTTATAACTGGATAAAACGGGAATTCGCGGGAAGAAATGTGTATATTTTAAAAATTGATTTCTTGAGTAAACATTAGTAGGCCTAGGCTAATTATGAAATCATTTACCATCGTTTGGCCATAATTTCTTAAACCCGTTTCTCTATGCTGACATTGTCTGATTGCTGTTGTTTACTGATCTGCGGCCTCACAAACGTTATGGTTTTTTCCTATGCACGCCATTGGAGATGAAAGACAACATTTTTTGTCTTAACTTTATTCAACTTTACACAACTTCCCTGAGAATATTCTTTACTAAAATATTAAAATCTTTTATCACTAACATTAGGTTCACAACAGATTTATCGTTTATTCACAAAATCCTGCCGTTTAAAACTTACTTGGAAATAATTTATTAATTTTCTGTGAGTCTTTTGATCGCGAACAACTATTCAGCCATTACTTTGGGAGCAGAACTAAATTGTGTTGATTATTATTGAGGTCAAAGTTTGATAAAAATTGTTTACTTGTTAGTGGAATCTATTTAAATGTGCATATTGTGTGTTGTTAGCCAATCAGCTGTACGACAACCATACAAGTAATATGACGTCGAACATAAACAATTAGGAGTGACAGAAACTTAGAAGGTCCGACTGGGAGAAAAATATTTTTGCCAAAGCAAGCATAAAGGGGCTTCTAATTTTGTCTTTTTGAGCACTAAAACAAAGAACTACATATAAATAAGAAATGAAGCAAGAAAGGTACATAATATGGTAAGATAGCAATCTTGGAGCGAATTTCGCCCCATTGACTGTGGGCGTAAGTTTGGTCGCCTTACGTTTAATACACCTTCACCTTTGTGTATGGAAAGTGTAATAACCCACTGTACTCACCACCAGTATGTCAAAAAGTGTATTGTGGGATACGACTAATAGCTAGGCCTAGGCTATGTTGTAAAAAGTGATGTTTCAATTTTTGGTCACAATGTTTCGGGTCGATTGCTCAACTTAGATTGTCCCTTATGTAATATGTGGGATGAATAGTACATTGAATTTAGAGCTGTCACGATATCTCGATCATATTGCTTTTTCCATGATATCAAGAAATCCCTATCCAACATATCGTAGTACTCCATATTATAACAAAAACTTGTGAAACAGAATTTCAGAAACACTGTCAAATGAATGAGATTTTAAAAGAATATTTGCAGCAAATGTGATTCTTTTGTCCTTCCTTCCCGTGGATCCTAATTTTGCATGAGAAAACCCATAGACTAGGCAACATTTAAGACGGTGAAAAAAATAGAGTTTATTTTGTAACAGGAAAAATAAACAAGAAAGTTTGGTCTTAAATGTGGCCATGAAAACCCAAGCAGTTTTCCAAAATTAATAATCACAAAATAGATATATCGTGATATTCTGTCCATGATAATCAATAGGCTTATCTGAATTATCCATATTGTGATGGCCCTAATACCCTAATAAGATAAGATTATGTAAGAGGGAACCTGTGTGGTAAAGTGTAAGGATACTGTACATGTATGTATTTAATACTTCATGTTAATATTATTTCTGTCACAAATTTTCATGGGAAGATTTGTTTATTCTGGAAAATTGTATACTGTAACTACTGTAAATCCAACTCTGATGTACATGAAGGCCCCTATTTTATATTTATGATAATATAGATTTTGTGCTGCAGCGTTTCTAACTAGATCTCTTTTGTTGGGACTAAAGTATTAGTGTTGTACGATATCGTTAGGGTTTGATAGGGTTGGATTTGATTGGTTTGTTTAAATTTATACCCTCCAAAATACATTGGCCAACTTTAATTTGGTAATATTTCTATTCATATACTGATTGGAATTTCAGTATGCAATCTTTTTTTGAAGAAATTTAAAACATTTCTTGTGTATTGTTGTTAACCTTATCTCTATATTTACTTTGATTTCTCAATACAAATTTAAGTCATACATTAAGGTCAGTTAAGTCCATCAGATTTTCTGAAAGAGGACTTCAAAAGATATGGGAGTGGTGAAGAAAGCATTCAAAAATCATATCAAGTTGTGTGCCATTTGTGTAGAAATGACTGAAATCACAGTTGTGATGTTGCATCCTCACATTCCTCACAATTCTTTATGGACTGTATTACATATTTATTCTTTAAAATGTATGGTTTAAAAACTAATGGATTTGATAGGATATTAGTGTTACAGTATTAAAAAGTAATAATGAGTAAAAATATAATTGAAGGGAGGTAAAAGTTCTATAACAATAAGTCTAAACCTCACAACACATTCTCTGTCTTAAGCCAGGACAAAACCTCAAATCTGTCAGTGCCTATTATTGCTCACAACAGAAACAACAATCCAGCACAAGCAATTAGCAATTACATCAGGGATTTCCACACACTTCATTCACCTCACTTTCCCATGGTCATAATCTGACATTGATAGTAAACAAATTTCACTTAGGGTGCACTGATTTCATGCTAAACACAAGGACAAAAGTATGTCTGGCTTGAAGTAATGACTTACATGTAGGATGGTATTTAACAGTGAAGGTTTTGTTTGTTTATTGATGAGTGATTTTAAGTGTTGTTTTTGTTCAACCTTGAGGGATTTGAGGATTTTTTGGACTAAAAATCTATTGCAACAGATTTTCATCATGAAATACACATTAAAATTTCTTAATTAAGTGAGAATCAGTACAGTGCTTTCCACCCCAGTCATTTCTACACAAATGAGACTTTTAAAGTATTTGTTTCTTTTATTTTGATTTGGAATGTAACTTTCTTCCCGTTCTCTCCAACACCCAGCTTCAGACATTCCGCATAGAATCAAGCATTTCCAACATCGATGAAGTCACCAGTGGAGTTGGGCTCAGTCAAATATTGTGTCAGATGTAAGTACAGTGTTTTGCTAGCTTTCCAAGTTTATGTTGTTTTGTGCTCCTTTTCTCTCATAATATTTAAACATGCATATTTTTACAGTAACACAGTAGAGTGAATGACCTGACCATGCACCCCTGAATTTCTAACCCCTGCTGTTATCCACCTTTAATTGCAAAGGTAGACAATTTTTCACAATTACCAATTGTTAATTAAACCACCACCACTACCAGCTCTACCACTAGCTCTACCACCTACAAGCAAACTAACTGTGACAATGAAGCAAACCGCGTGAACTGCTCTGATAACCATTCCAATAATCACCCCGCCTCTTCCAACACTAGCCCCAAATGGATCCGGGAGAGAGAAGTCTCCAAAATTAAGACCCTACGAAACATCTCATACCCACAAGCCAGGAAAATACTAGACTCCAAAACCTCAAACCAGCTTAACACCAACACCCGCACCTCTCAAGCTCTTATGTACAACCCTACCAGCAACCCTACCAGCCAACCTACCAACACTCAAACCACCACTAGCCTCCACAACCCCATCTTCTCTCACCTCCGCACTGTTTCCAAGGGCATCCTGACCGATATAGTCTGGTTGGACAAGATAGTATACTATGGGAAAGCCACTGTCTATCCCCTTCCGTTTTTATTTCCACCTCAACCTGTTCCACATCCACCAACCCCTTGGGCCCCTCTCATCTCCTCCATTGCCTTTTCTGGAGAAAATCAGACCTCATGCCACCTACCAAGGACCACAGCGGTTCACCTCAAGCCAACAAAACACCAAAGACAACCTTCACAACATCCAAAGACCCTCCATCAACCAACACGAACCTTTTTAATCTTCCCCATACCTTTCTCCACCCTCTCACCACTCAGGGGAAAACCCCAGTCCAACACTAACAGAAGCTCCTCCAAGACTTAAGAGAAACCCACCATCCCAACTCAGAACCACCCACCTTCTGCCAACTCCTCCAAAGCATCCTACAACAACAGTGGAAACACCCCAGTCCAACTTTCGTCTTCTGTAACCCTCCTTCCCCCTTAATTATCATTAATGGCCGCTGGCGCCATTCAATGAAACTGTCGCGGACTTTCCACTAATTTTAATGAAATCAAACTTCTTATTTCCACTTTCAACCCCAGTATTATCTTGTCTTCAGGAAACCTTTTTATCCTCCCCTGACTCTATCCCTATCCCAGGTTACTCAGGGACACACTTTATATCCCAGAATGCTAGAAAAGCTTCTGGCTTCTCTTTCATTTATGTCAGGAATGATATCCCTTCGAGCCTCATCCATATTCACTCCAACTTCCTAACTTCCTACCATCTTGTAACCCTTTACAAAACCATCACCATCTGCAACCTTTACATTCCTTCTAACCTCCCCCTTTCCCCCACTGACCTTGACAACCTTATCCCTAAACTTCTAAAACCTTTCATCCTCGTGGGTGACTTCAATGCCCACAACCCCTAGGGCTCCTCCTGGACAGCCAGAGGAAATTTATTGAAAAGCTCCTCAACTATCACAACCTCTGTCTTTTCAAGGAAGGATCTCTACGTACTTACACCCAGGAACAAGGCATCTTCACCAGCAGAGACCTTACCATCTGTGACCCCTCTCTCTATGTAGAGCTCTTGGACTGGAGGGTCAACCCTTTGCTTTGCGGCAGCGATCATTTCCCCATCATCATCTCCACCCTACCTCTCTCTTCTCAAACCTTCCCTACCAATTGGAATTTCCACCAAGCTGACTGGAATCTTTACTCTAGTTCATGCAACATCTCTGTCACCAATGAAATCCTTCTCGCCGCCAATCCCGTCAATCTCTTTACCTCCAAACTTCTGGACATTGCAAATTCTTCATCCCCTCCTACACCTCCACTTCAAAAAACTTTAAACTTTGGTTCACCACAGATTTCAAAAAAGCAATCTCTCTCAAGAAAAAAGCCCTCCGTCTCTTTAAAACCCACTCTTCTCCCCAAAACCTGGACAATTTTCGCATTCTTAGAGCCAAAGCCAGGAAGACCATCAAACTTGGAGAAAAGGACCCCCTGGAAAACCTACATCTCCTCCTTGAATCTCCAAACCTCCCCATCCAAAGTCTGAAACATGATTATAAAGGGAGAAGTACTGCCAACAATATCTCTCATCTCATCCATAACAACATCAAAATCACCAATCTCAATGACATCTCAGACTGCTAAACCTCTACCTATGCCAAAACCCCCTCCAACGAAAAGTTTTCTCATGCTTTTCGTAACTTGTAATCCAAGGCAGAAAGAAACTCACTCAACATCCAGTAAAACAACCAAGGGACCTACAACCTTCCATTCACGTACTCTAAGCTCTCCTCGGCCCTCCATAAGTCTGAATCATCTTCCCAAGGCCCTGACGACATTTACTATAACCTCCTCAAAAATCTCCCCAGGATTTCTCTCAACATCTTACTTAAGACTTACAACTACCTTTGGTCCTCCAAAACTTTTCCCAACATTTGGAGAAAGGCCATCATTATCCCCATTCCTAAGCTCAACAAAGACAGGTCCATTCCCAACAACTATCGCCCCATCGCTCTCACCTCCTGCCTCTGCAAGATAATGGAACGGATGGTTGATTACAGATTATGTTGGAATCTTGAGAAGAACCACATCCTCATGGTTTCAGGAAAAACAACAATTGTCTAGACAATGGTCTGAAACTAGACACATATGTCTGAGAAGCCTTTATCAGGAATCACCTCAACATCTCCATCTTCTTTGATATTAAAAAAGCCTTTGACACTATCTGGTGATATGGCATTCTGAGGGATCTATACTCCTCCAGCCTCAGAGGTCTCCTTTCAACCTTCATCCAGAACCCTCTCCCCTCTCGATATTTCAGGGTGCGTATAGGTAATACCTACTCACAAAGGTTTACCCAACACCTGGGAGTCCCTCAAGGCAGTATCCTCACCCCAACTCTCTTTATACTCAAAATAAACAGCATTAATAAAGTCCTCCCCCTAACATTAACTGCTTTCTTTATGTTGATGATTTTGCTATTTTCACATCTTCCCATGCTTCCAGACCCTGCAAAGTAACCTCCAAATTTGCCTCAACAGCTTGGCTCATTGGAGTGACACAAACAAGTTCAATTTCTCAAAAGACAAAACTGTTCTTATTTTCTTCAATTCTTATTTCCTTCAATAACAGCAACTCCTTTTTCCTTCACCCCAACCTCCGGCTTTAAGATTCCATCATTCCCAGCAAGGAAAGTTCTAGATATCTTGGAATCACACTCGACTTTAAGCTTTCCTATCTCCCCCACATCAACATCCTCAAAACCATTTGCTACAAAATTCTTAATCTTCTCAAGGTCCACACCAGCACTGACTGGGGAGCCAACCGCATCACCTTGCTCACCTTATATTGCTCCTTAATACCTCAGATCTAAGCTAGACTACGGTAATTTGATCTACGGCTCCGCCCGCAAACTTTATCTGAGGCACATCTAAGTTATTGAAAACACTACCCTCAGGCTCTGCCTCGGTGCCATTTAAACCATCCCCATTACCAGTCTGCACTTTGAGGCCAATGAACTCACCCTAGACCTCAGGAGGACTAATACTGGCCTCTCCTTCGCATTCTCACCAACCCTCAAAACTCTTTGTTTCCATTCTACCCGCTCTCTATCCTTCACCAACCATTCCAATCTTAGCAAATACATCCCCCGTCCCTTCAGAATGCGGATACACCCCCACCTCCCCAAAGCCAACATCAACATCTTTTCTAGAGCCAGACACACCTACCCGCCTACCCCCACCTGGGTAATACCACCCCCAAGTCTTCGTAGGCCTCTCTTTTTTTACGGAAGCTCATCACAACCAGCCTTTTTTGCTCCAAATACTGTCAACTCAGTAGACACTTCCACAAATACTACTTCCTTTTTCCCGAGGGTTCCACACGTGAAGGTACCTCGGCAGCTGCTGCTGCCTGCTCCAGCTTTACCCTTTATTCAAGACTACCATATGGAGCCTCTATCTATTCTGCTGAGGCTAAGGCTATCCTCCTAGCTTTAAACTTCGCAGAACTCTCCTTCGGCTCTCGTGTTGTCATCTTTTCTGACTCTAAATCAGTCCTCACAGGCATCTTCAACATGCACTGGTCTAATTCCCTCATCTTACGAATCTTAAACAAAATGCACATTCTCTCCTCCTCTGGCAAGAACATCATCTTCTGGATTCCCAGCCACATCAGTATCTCCGGGAACAAAAGGGCCGACAGCCTCCAATAACGCTCTGTCAAACCAAATTTCTTCTATCGATATACCTCACTTGGACTTTCGCCAAAATACCTCCAAGTACCTCAGGACTGGAATCTCAAGACTAAAAATATACTTTACACTATCAATCCCAAAGTAGGCATCAACCCTCCCTAGGACCCCTACTAAGTCACACTCGCAGAGAGAATGTGGTCATCACCCGCATTTGCCTAGGCCACACCTATCTCACCCACTCCTACCTTTCTGGCTCTCCCAAACCTATCTGCCCCACTTGCAATACTGATCTCTCGATCAATCATATCCTCTAAACTGTCTGATTTATGCCAACTCCAGATCTTTTCTATCCCCTGCCACCACTATTTCCAACTTCTTTAAGAACAATTCCCCCCTCAAACATTATCACCTTCCTCCATAACAGGATCCTTTTCCACTTGATTTTATCTCCCCACACCTCCATTTTTTCCTATCTCACATCCCTCTCCCTCTCTCCTTCTTACCACCTTTTCTTCTACAACTTATTTCCTCTGAAATTTTCACTTCTCTTCATCCTTTCCTTCTTTTACAATCATCTCTTTCCTAACCTTTGCACCTTGATTATTCAACACCCTCTTGGCACGTTTGACTCTGACTGTCACGGTGCCATTAAACCTCATCAAACCAAATTAAACCAAATGTTAATTGAACCCCATTTCCACTAATTAAATGACTCATACTTTGTTTGTGCAGTTCTAAATAATTATTTATTAAGTTTATTTAACAGTTGGTCATTTGACATTTTACTGGTACACCTGCCGAGTAATTAGGCATGTTTAACACACAGTGGTTAAAATTTGGATCAGTCATGGAATGTTCGAATGGGCCAAATCTGTGACATATTTTGTTACTGATAATACAACAAAGCGACACCACATATCCTGAATCGATTGTAATACATTGTTTAAGAGTATTGGAGAATAAGTTGAACATTGATGAGTCAATATTTTCATTTTAAAAAATATCCTAAATTTGATCTTTAAGTGGTTGAAATTCGGACCTATGGTACCATGCTACACTTTTAAGTATTTTCAAATATTGGACCAAAGGGTGTTGGTACTTGGAGATGTTAATCACATTATATTGTACTGTAGGTCACAAAGCCAAAAGGTGTTTGTACTTGGAGGTGTTCAGCCCAATATATTGTAGGTCACAAGCCAAAGGGTGTTGGTACTGGAAGTGTTCATCGCATTATATTGTAGGTCTCAAGCCAAAGAGTGTTGGTACTGGAGGTGTTCATCGCATTATAGTGTAGGTCACAAAGCCATAAGGTGTTGGTACTTGAAGATGTTTATCTCATTATATTGTAGGTCACAAGCCAAAGGGTGTTGGTACTGGAAGTGTTCATCCCATTATAGTGTAGGTCACATAGCCAAAGGGTGTTGGTACTGGAAGTGTTCATCCCATTATATTGTAGGTCACAAAGCCATAAGGTGTTGGTACTTGGAGGTGTTCATCCCATTATATTGTAGGTCACAAAGCCATAAGGTGTTGGTACTTGGAGGTGTTCATCCCATTATATTGTAGGTCACAAAGCCAAAGGGTGTTGGTACTGGAGGTGTTCATCCCATTATATTGTAGGTCACAAAGCCAAAGGGTGTTGGTACTTGAAGGTGTTCATCCCATTATATTGTAGGTCACAAAGCCATAAGGTGTTGGTACTTGGAAGTGTTCATCCTGGAAGTTATATTGTAGGTCACAAAGCCAAAGGGTGTTGGTACTGGAGATGTTCATCGCATTATATTGTAGGTCACAAAGCCAAAGGGTGTTGGTACTTTAAGGTGTTTATTACATTATATTGAAGGTCACAAGCCAAAGGGTGTTGGTACTAGAAGTGTTCATCCCATTATATTGAAGGTCACAAAGCCAAAGGGTGTTGGTACTTGGAGATGTTTATCACATTATATTGTAGGTCACAAAGCCAAAGGGTGTTGGTACTGGAGGTGTTCATCCCATTATATTGAAGGTCACAAAGCCAAAGGGTGTTGGTACTTGGAGGTGTTTATCCCATTATATTGTAGGTCACAAAGCCAAAGGGTGTTGGTACTTGGAGATGTTCATCGCATTATATTGTAGGTCACAAAGCCAAAGGGTGTTGGTACTTGGAAGTGTTCATCCCATTATATTGTAGGTCACAAAGCCAAAGGTGTTGGTACTGGAAGTGTTCATCCCATTATATTGTAGGTCACAAAGCCAAAGGGTGTTGGTACTGGAGATGTTCATCCATTATATTGTAGGTCACAAGCCAAAGGGTGTTGGTACTTGGAGATGTTCATCCCATTATATTGAAGGTCATTAAGCCAAAGGGTGTTGGTACTTGAAGGTGTTTATCGCATTATATTGTAGGTCACAAGCCAAAGGGTGTTGGTACTGGAAGTGTTCATCACATTATATTGAAGGTCACAAGCCAAAGGGTGTTGGTACTTGGAGATGTTCATCCCATTATATTGTAGGTCACAAAGCCAAAGGGTGTTGGTACTTGGAGGTGTTCATCACATTATATTGTAGGTCACAAGCCAAAGGGTGTTGGTACTGGAAGTGTTCATCACATTATTTTGTAGGTCACAAAGCCAAAGGGTGTTGGTACTTGGAGGTGTTCATCGCATTATATTGTAGGTCATTAAGCCAAAGGGTGTTGGTACTAGAAGTGTTCATCCCATTATATTGAAGGTCACAAGCCAAAGGGTGCTGGTACTTGGAGATGTTCATCGCATTATATTGTACTGTAGGTCACAAAGCCAAAGGGTGTTGGTACTTGGAGGTGTTCATCCCATTATATTGTAGGTCACAAAGCCAAAGGGTGTTGGTACTTGGAGGTGTTCATCCCATTATATTGAAGGTCACAAAGCCAAAGGGTGCTGGTACTTGGAGATGTTTATCACATTATATTGTAGGTCACAAGCCAAAGGGTGTTGGTACTAGAAGTGTTCATCCCATTATATTAAAGGTCACAAGCCAAAGGGTGCTGGTACTTGGAGATGTTCATCCCATTATATTGTAGGTCACAAAGCCAAAGGGTGTTGGTACTTGGAGGTGTTCATCGCATTATATTGTAGGTCACAAGCCAAAGGGTGTTGGTACTGGAAGTGTTCATCCCATTATATTGTAGGTCACAAGCCAAAGGGTGCTGGTACTTGGAGATGTTCATCGCATTATATTGTAGGTCACAAAGCCAAAGGGTGTTGGTACTTGGAGATGTTCATCCTATTATATTGTAGGTCATTAAGCCAAAGGGTGTTGGTACTAGAAGTGTTCATCCCATTATATTGAAGGTCACAAAGCCAAAGGGTGCTGGTACTTGGAGATGTTTATCACATTATATTGTAGGTCACAAAGCCAAAGGGTGTTGGTACTGGAAGTGTTCATCACATTATATTGAAGGTCACAAGCCAAAGGGTGTTGGTACTTGGAGGTGTTCATCCCATTATATTGAAGGTCACAAGCCAAAGGGTGTTGGTACTGGAGGTGAACATCCCATTATATTGTAGGTCACAAAGCCAAAGGGTGCTGGTACTTGGAGATGTTTATCACATTATATTGTAGGTCACAAAGCCAAAGGGTGTTGGTACTAGAAGTGTTCATCACATTATATTGTAGGTCACAAAGCCAAAGGGTGTTGGTACTGGAAGTGTTCATCCCATTATATTGTAGGTCACAAAGCCAAAGGGTGTTGGTACTTGGAGGTGTTCATCCCATTATATTGTAGGTCACAAAGCCATAAGGTGTTGGTACTTGGAGGTGTTCATCCCATTATATTGTAGGTCACAAAGAAATAAGTACTGTTGGAAGATTGAGAAAGTTGTCACTAATTTAGAATTTTATCAGAAGATTTTTTCAGCAATTTTAGATTGTTGCAGTAGGCCTGGGAATGGTACTGTTATGGAACTAGCTTTTGGATATTTTTATGATGATTTTCAATTTCTTGATTGCCATGGCATGGTCTATAATGGTTTAGCCAGTCACACTTTTGCTCCTTATAATGTTTGGACCTTGCCAGTATTCAGTATAATTTGGGTATTTTTGCATGAGATGAATTGTTCATAACTGTATTTACTCAAATTTTTACTGAAAATGACCATATTGCCATATTAGCAATCTAGAATTTAATGGAATGTAATTTGCTTTGAATCTGCAAGACACATTTTTTTTTCTGGTAAAAATATTAGATTTTGCTTAAGTTTTAAAAGAAGTTTCAATATTTGAGACATGCAAGAAACCAACTTTCAATTTAACATTTAGATAACGTTGTTTTAAGAGTTCATATTACATCAGGGAAGTGCCATTTTCCCCTGATTACATGCTCATGTACAGCACAGTACTGATACCATATCATTTTCAATAGTTAGCAGATGATGGTAAAAATATGTGGGTAGGCTGAAGGCACATGGTACATTTTGTTATACTTCAATAGTGATTCCAAACACTTTATTTTCTTTATGTGGTTATGACACAGAACAAATCCTTCTGCAAATTCTACAATTCTACAATTGTACTAATATTTCAGTATTTGTACATTGGGCAAAAATATCTTGAAAATATTTCATAACAATTGTGTATTGGAGTACAGGCACCATAGCCAGGAATTTGAAAGGACCCGGTTTCAATTTTTGTATAAAAGGGCAACAAACTTTTAAATTTTAGGTGTTTATTATCCTTTGAGATTTAAAATGGGCACTTTCTCAACAAAAGGGGGTCGTTTTTTGCATACTGTAAAAGGGCAACAAACTATGAAATTCAAGGTGCTTATTATTCTTTTATATTTCAAAAGCTCACTTTCTCAGCAAAAGGAGGTTTGTTTACTCGGATGAACTACCTCTGGCTACGGGCCTGAAGTACAGTACTCTACATGTGGATTTTTTATTGAATTAACATCTCTGAGTTATGAAATTAGCCACACCCATCATAGCAATGCAGTAACTCGGTGGGGGCAAATAAACCTCAAATCCACAATCATGCATTACCAATGCATGACCATTTAGATGTTCGGAGGCCTGCTGCAAGCTTTGATCCATTTATGACACCTCTGCGGATCTTTAGAGTTTTTAGCAAAAGGGATTAGCAAAATTTAGTTTGCTACATGTAAGTGTTCTGAGTAACAGCAATTAGATTTACAAAGCCCATAGCTGGCCCATAAGTGCAAGTTTTGTTCATCAGGCATTTTGCCATCACTCAGTCTGTGTGTGCAGAAAATTATTTTGTACAGTAAATTGCATTGACTACATGAGCTTGCACCGGTAGCTTACTGTACTGTACTAGTACTGCGTAGGATGTTTGCCCCACTTACAGTAGTTATCAGATTTTGCAGCTAGCTAGGAAAGTTATGCGGTGATTGGTTGAAAAAGCTGTCAGTCATCCAACTCAGACAGGTTATATGGGGATGAAGGTGAATGGAGTATCATACAGTACTGTAGGTGAATGTGGCATTATGGCATACAGTAGAACAGCTGTGGATGGTGGTACATGGATAGGGTGTACAGGCAGGGAGGATTGATCTGTAAGGAAGGTACTATAGGGTTATTGCAGATGGAAAGATGAGTAGGAGATGGAGCAATTGGTAATAAATTGATGAAAAAAGTGTGGATACTGCAGAGGGGATTGAGAAGTGAGAAGAGGGTGATGGTTGTTACTGGAGAATATGTGTAATCAAGGCATGTTGTTATTGGCTAGGGGACGGAAATGACAGAGAGGGATGGATTAGGGATGTTTAGGATTAGGTGATGTTTAGGGTGATGTTTAGGTGATGTTTATTGAGACATAGTTGAAACTTTCCAATGGAATGCACTGATCAATGAATCCATGCCCTGAAAGGAAATCCAAACAATACATTTTCTGGACTCAAGGAAAATTAAATCAAGTGGTATTTGGCATCAAAGAAAATCAAAACAATTGGTTTTTACCATGAATGGAAAATGATGAAATGTGAATCTTGCCAGAAAGGAACTTAAACAATGAAGGTTTATTAATAAATAAAAATGAAAACAATGATTATGATCTTGAAAGAAAATCAGTCACAAGATAATCTTAAAGTGTTCAGAATGCAAACAATCACTGCAGATCAAAAGTGAGAAAGAGATGTTTTAGGGGTGAAACTTGATGGGCCTAAGATTTCCGAGGTAGATTGTATTGGGATAGAGCTGTGACCGTTTAGCGTGTACACGCTACACGCTCGCAAATCTTGTAAACGTTTACTAATTACTTCATTGCGAGTAATCGTATTTCATAGTCATGTCTTGCTGTTAAAAATCAGTATGTTCATTCATGATTCAAATCACACACACATTCGGCTGACAAAATTTTAATCAATGACAAACTGTAAACCTGATTAGCATAATCCTTTTTAAATGTGCGAATCACAAATGCGCAGTAATCACCAATTAATGGGGATATTATGCACTCTGATTTCGCCGAAATCTGAGTAATCTAACTTGTAAAATGCACCGCGAATGTGCAGCAGTAAACAGTGAAACTAACAATAGGCCACGATACACGCATGCTTTTTTTGGAGTGTACACGTTTACTTAAATCCCTAAACATTCACAGCTCTAATTGGGTACATGGGAATCAACTGAACTCTACAAAATTATTAGGTACAGTTGTGTGTTGGATTTGCGATAGGGGGAAAGGTACTGTTCAGAGTGGTAAAATTCTAGTGTGCATTGTTACAAGTATGTATAGTTTTTCAAACTATTGAATCTAGATCTACATTGTGCACCAGTTATACTCCCAACTTGTAGATTCCAGTTTACAATAAATATGATATTCAATCTACAGATAAAATGATGTCCAATTCTATCTAGATTCTATATGATGTCCAATCTATAGATTCGTAAGGCTTTGAATCCGATCCATTCTACACAATCCATATATACATTCCTTATTCTATATGATGTTCAATCTACAGTATAGATTCCTAAGGCTTTGAATCCAATCAATACATCCAATCTACACATTCCTTATTTAAAGGAGTTCTTGGTCAAAAAAGTCTTTTTGGGTCTTTTTGATAAGCCAAGCAAATATTGAAATAACACAGGCCTAATTTTTAAACTAGTGTCATTGAAAAATAATTTGGGTATTCATAAGAAATAATTATGATTAATGTTAAACATTGTTAGGCCAGGCTAAAAATTGTTGTTTTGAGTAACCTATCTTGTTCTGAAAAAGTGGTTTGTAGGCTGGCTAAAAACAGTTTTTCTGGCCAAATTCATACCTGTTATACACTGAAGCGCTATCACTTTATGTGAAATTGTAAAAATTGGAGTATTTGAGTAGGTATATACGGCTAAGGTATGGGTACTGTACAGGGCAAAATTACGGCCTGGTACTGTACATGTACATATAATGGTCACCCAATCTGAATAATGGTTAAGCTTTTAAAAGCCTAATAATGGTTTAAAAATTAAGCATTCAAAAGCAGCTGTATATAATTTAATAACACATAATACCAACGTTTCCGCTTTGAAAGCTTAACTAGTACTTGGAAGCTGTACAACAGTATTATAGTTTTTGTAAAGATTGTGGACACTTGTAGGCACTTATTCCACAGATAAAATACAGTAAACCATGTGCATTTTTGGAGAGAAAATAAGTTGAAAATGGACTATATAAAGAGCAAACCCAGTGTCCTCAAATTTGTAACTAAGATGTCGGCTTTATTTAAAGAAATTTGTGAAAAGAACTACTTGACTGCTTACAGCTCACAGTACAACTAAATCATTGCTGTAACCATACCGACAATACTATAATTTAGGCAGTTAGGAGAAAATTGCTTAGGGTTGGGTGCGAGGGATCATGCTTATCCAGCTTGAACATCTAGAGGGGGCAAACTTTAACACAAAAACATGCAATTATAGCTGAAATTTGTCAAAAATGTGTGTTGAAAATGGGGAGGGGTAGGGGCAAGCCAAGAATACTTTAAGCTGGAGTAAGAGACATCCCAGGGGTGGGGGCAATCCAAGAAAACTTTAAGTGGAAGTAGGAAACATCCAGGGGGCAAGCCAAGAATCCATGAGTGGGAAGTAGAAAACATCCCAGAGGGAGGGGGTGGGGGTGGGGAGGGGCAAGCCAGGAATACTTTATGTGGAAGTAGGAGACATCCCAGGGGTGGGGGCAAGCCAGGAATACTTTAAGTGGGAGTAGAAGACATCCCATGGGGGGGCAAGCCAAGAATCCTTGAAGTGGGAGTAGGAGACATCCCAGAGGGGGAGGTGCAAGCCAGGAATACTTTGAGTGGAAGTAGGAGACATCCCAGGGGTGGGGGCAAGCCAAGAATACTCTAAGCGGGAGTAGAAGACATTCAAGGGGGAGGTGCAAGCCAGGAATACTTTGAGTGGAAGTAGGAGACATCCCAGGGGTGGGGGCAAGCCAAGAATACTTTAAGCGGGAGTAGAGACATCCCAGGGGGCAAGCCAAGAATACTTTGCTGGAGTAGGAGACATCTGAGGGGGCAAGCCAAGAAGTGGGAGTAGAAGACATCCCAGGGGGCGGGCCAAGCCAGGAATACTTTAAGTGGAAGTAGGAGACATTCCAGGGGGTGGGAGGCAAGCCAGGAATACTTTAAGTGAAAGTAGGAGACATCCCAGGGAGGGGGAGAAGGGGCAAGCCAGGAATACTTTAAGTGGGAGTAGGAGACATCATAGTGGGGAGGGGCAAGCCAGGAATACTTTAAGTGGGAGTAGGAGACATCCCAGGGAGGGGGCAAGCCAGGAATACTTTAAGTGGAAGTAGGAGACATCCCATGGTGGGGGAGGGCAAGCCAAGAATACTTTAAGTGGGGAGTAGGAGACATCCCAGGAGGGGGCAAGCCAAGAATACTTTAAGTGGGAGTAGGAGACATCCCATTAAATACTTTCACTTTGTTTTAATATCAGTATCTTTAAAGTATTGTTTCTTAAATTCAGGGTTGGCTGGTTGTATATTTGCTTTTCAAATATAAAAGACCTTTTTTAAGACTTGTTTGTTGTTAGTTCGCAAAAGTGTTATTTGGCTTGAACTAAAAATTTGTTTTTTATCTTAGTTTGGCTGTTCATAGTTTGGCTGTTCATAGTTTGGCTGTTCATAGTTTGGCTGTTCATAGTGTGGCTGTTCATAGTGTGGCTGTTCATAGTTTGGCTGTTCATAGTTTGGCTGTTCATAGTTTGGCTGTTCATAGTGTGGCTGTTCATAGTTTGGCTGTTCATAGTTTGGCTGTTCATAGTTTGGCTGTTCATAGTTTGGCTGTTCATAGTTTGGCTGTTCACAGTTTGGCTGTTCACAGTTTGGCTGTTCATAGTTTGGCTGTTCATAGTTTGGCTGTTCATAGTTTGGCTGTTCATAGTTTGGCTGTTCATAGCTTGGCTGTTCATAGTTTGGCTGTTCATAGTTTGGCTGTTCATAGTGTGGCTGTTCATAGTCTGGCTCTTCATAGTTTGGCTGTTCATAGTCTTGTTCATAGTCTGGCTGTTCATAGTCTGGCTGTTCATAGTCTGGCTGTTCATAGTCTGGCTGTTCATAGTCTGGCTGTTCATAGTCTGGCTGTTCATAGTCTGGCTGTTCATAGTCTGGCTGTTCATAGTCTGGCTGTTCATAGTCTGGCTGTTCATAGTCTGGCTGTTCATAGTCTGGCTGTTCATAGTCTGGCTGTTGATACTCCTTTGGTCACAAAACAATCTTATTTGACTTGAATGGATAATTGGACTTTTGGGTTTTCTTTGGAGATTTATTTGGTTGCAAGAAACTTCATTGGCTGCAAAAATGTTGTTTTTCTTAAGTTAATGGACTTTTCTCAAAAGTGTTGATGGATAATCAAATCTTTCGAGAATGGCCAGGTACGATTAAAATTGTTGATTTCAACTTAAACAGTGTTTTTTTCTTGCTGATTTGATTTAAGTTGTGCATTTTAGGGGTGGCAAATATCTGGGCCCTCCCCACCTCCCACGGTGGGGTATTCGGTCACGGAAGTTCTTTCACTGAATGCACCACTGTGGGGATGTCTTCTGGCACATACTTAATAAATAGGTTTATGAAAATGCTTATATTTACATGAAACAGCACATATTTAATCATGGGCCAGGTTTAATGCATCATTGGTTTCGTGCTACCTAGAGAGTAGAACAAACTACAGTAAAATCAAAGTGCCAATGTTCGAACTTAAAATTTTTAAGATATGGAATAATAAGTAATGAGTTCCAAATTTCAGCTAAGTCTGGTAGTAGGTAGCATTCATCTTAAGTTACCAGGACTGCAAAGCTGCAAAGACTGAGTCCTTCACAAATTTCCTTTAAATAAAGCCAAGATCTTTATTGAGATTATTGACATATTTGAGGGCACTGGCTTTACTCATTTTATAAGGCCATTTTCATCTCATTTTCTCTCCAAAATACACATGATTACTGTATTTAAGCTGTGCAATAAGCCTACAAGTGTTCACAATCTTCACCAAAACTATAGTACTGTTGTACAGCTTTTGAGTAGTTGCATACCAAGCAGTAACGTTGGTATTATGTGTTATGAAATAAAATTACAGCCTCTTTTGAAGCAGTAAGGTTGGTATTATGTGTTATGAAATTATATTACAGCCTCTTTTGAATGCTTAACTTTATAACCAACATTGGGATTTTGAAAGCTGAACTATTTTTGATTGGGTGTATAGGTAGGGCTGCTCCAAACAAACAATTTTTTAAGGATGGTCTTATGAAAGGTTTTCAGTACCATCAATTGCTCGAAAAGACTTAAGAAAAATATGCCATTACTTTTCGACCACCAGCTCCTATAAGATTGATCAATTGATGTTACCTAAGTCTGTAGAAGTTTGTCTGAACCACAATATATGCAGTACAATGCATGTACAGTAAGTTTTGTAACTGTTATGGATTAGCCTTATTTGTTATTATCCATTGTCAGGATGTCAGACCTGGGTACAGTGCTGTTTATCACATAGGATTAGTGTGAAGTGGATACAGTTTCCTTACAAATCATGAACTCTTGAACCATGGCATTTTACTTGGTCTCCAATTGTATTCACTGTGTAATGTTTAACTGCACTGTGCTGAAGCCCCGGACATACTGTAGTTATCATTACTGTACCAAATGCTGGTTACAGTTCATCTCCCTGATGAGAGATACAAAGTACATTAAAACATGCAGTTGGTGGTCTTGGAGAAATTTGAGATATTGTCCGTGTGTATAAACGATATGCAGCAAGTTCAGATGAAATTATCATTCTCAGGTTGTTCATGATAAATTATCCCCATGGGCTTAATTATATGTCCGTGATATATTGTTTGTTTGTTAATTTAATGAAGTACAAAAATGTATGCAATTTGCCTCCAGCTGTTTAAATTAATTACTGTTCAAAGTCCTGAAGACCTACTGTACAGTAGCATTGATTTGAATATGAAATTGCTTTGCTGATGGTCAATACTGATAGTCCATATTTTAATGTTACAGTAGGTACAGTATTATTACAACCCTTTCAAAAGGGCTGGTTGTGGCCATAGACTTAGAATAAAGATGCCATGTTAGCAAGGTTCGAATAAAGTCTCAGATTGCAAAAACAACATTCAATTCCATTGCATCTTGCAATGGTACGATTTTGGTCAAAGTGTTTCAGCCCTCAAAAAGCGAATACAATTCAACTTAAGATAGTGTCCCCATTACAGTGCTTCAGTCCACCATCTGCCCAGTCCTGCATTTCTTGCAAGGCTATGCAATCATAAAGAATATAAATGAATGTAATGTTTTGACACTTTCGAGTATACATCAATCCAGGAGTTTGATATTTGTTGTATATTACAATGTAAACAACCGAACCTGACACTACACACCTTTTTCTGTAACAGTAGTGCTCACCACATATTGAAATTAGGACTTATAAATGGAATCCCATTATGTTAAAGTCTTTACTTCTTTCTGATTCCTTCTTTGAAAAATTAATCATGCAGTATTAAATTTTACATTTTTCAAAATATATCAAAATTATTTAATTTCAGTTTGATTTACAAACTTGTGTAATTATTCTAGAATTTAAAAGTTAGTATGCCATGGAGCTATCAGTTAATAGCTTCCAGGGTGTACCAAAGATGGTGGATTTTTAGCATGTACTCGGCAATGCTAGACTGGTCGCTGCTTGAGAGCCAATGTGACATGTGACAGCTGTTGCAGTACCCATGTGCAGAACATGTGCAACTAGAATATTAGCACTTTGCCCCATAGCAATTCCAACATGCCTAGAATAATTGTAGAGTTCATTTGATCCCCATATACAATATAATCTACCTCAGAATGTATAGGCCCACCAAGATGCATCCCCAAGTTTTGATCTGTAATGTTCATTTGCATTATGAACACTTGAAGATTATTCTCTTGCCTGGATTTCTTCCAAGGCCATACCATAAGGCAAAGCATTCATTGTTTGAGTTCCTTCCATTCAAGATTCACTTTCCATCATTTTCCATTCATGGCAGAACAATTGTTTTATTTTCTTTAATTCCAGAGACCACTTTATCATTTAAGTCTCTTTGAGTCCAGAAAAGTGATTGTTGGATTTCTTTTAATGGTATGAATTCATTGTTCACCACATTACATTAGAAAGTTTCAACTGTCTTGACAGATTTTACCTAAACATCCCCACCCATCGATTTCTGCCCTTCCCTTGTTTCAATGCTTACCACATTTAAATCATTTGTTCTGTTAGCAATGATAAAACTATACATCAAATTTAATCAAAATCCAATCATCAGTTCCTGACCTATTCTCATGACAGACAAACTCACCTTGAAATGTCCCCACCTAACAATTTTCACCCTTCCCCTGTTCCAAATTGTCCCAAACTTGTATAACTTCTTCCTTAAGCAGTAACATAAACGCACCATATTTGATCCAAATCCAATCATCAGTTCTTGAAATATCTTGATGACAAACAAAAAACAGAAAAACTGAGGCCACTATCTCCAAGTCCAACATCATTGGTGGAGGTCAAAGGTCACATTGTAAAATATTTGATTGATGCTGAATACATACACTGTAAACTATCTCTAGACCCTTAAGAAACAGTGATAAACAAATACAGCAATGATAAATACTGTGTAATGAAGTCAAGTCATTAAAGGAACATGTAAGTAAACAACTAACAAAAGAGAATAATGTTAGCATTGTTCACCAAGTCATGCTGTACTGTAAGTGGGACAAAAGATGTTGTTTTCTGAATTGTGACTAGATTGACATTTCAAAAGAAAAAATGAAAGTTATTATATTTTTGACGAAATTTGTAATTACTTGCCAATTGAAAAGGAATATGGACTTAAATTACCTTTATTTCCACTGATGATTTTACAATTCTGCCACTTATGTTTTGCTATCTTGTACAAAATGGAACATGCACAGTAAAAGAAATTGTACAGTACAGCCAACAAATCCATCTTAAACAAAAAGATTATTATTTAAAAAAAATTGCAATCATGAAAATGTTTTTGTGTCTGCGGACTGACCTCTGTTTTGCCCCTCATACAATTCAAATTGATGTTTTTGTATTTTGTGAAGAACTATACAGATATAATATCTTTAATTTTAAATATACAGTGTGCTGTTATGTCTCTTTCTCAAAAAATAAGATATATAAGTTATAATTTGCCCCTCAATGTTAACCCCCCCAAAAAAAACAAATTGAGTTAAGGGAAACTTTTCCCTACTTTTAGACCTTTGTTTAGAATTTAGGAAACCTGGCCAAAAGCTTATTATCTGGAACGATTACATTGTTTTCGCCAAATAAAACCATGTGTCCTGATTTAGTACTAAAATAATCACAGAAAAACTGTAACATTTTAAGCCATTTTGGGGGCATCAAAAAGATGGAATCTTCAGAGCTTCCCTTTGCCCCTTGACCTCACTGGGCCCTTAAGCGGACCCCTGAACCTTATGCTACAATGTACGTGCATGCAAAGGTGTGCACAATGCTGCCAAGGGTGGTAATTATATTGCATCAGACACATAATGATCAACATTCTTGAAATTCGCCCTCCATTCCCCCTCCCTTCCACCTCCCTCCCCTCGTAAAAGTTTTTCTGGATCTGCCCTTGAGTACAGCACATGTATGCATATGGCGAAGATGATATTTTTTATTATTCTGCATAAATTTCTTCAAACAATTATGGTCATTTGCAAACAATTTTTTTTCTTTTTTTTATTGGCAGTTTGACACAAACTACTGTACATGTATACTGTATGTACTGTATACATACATACATGTATATGCACTGTATACCTATAAATGTAGTTGTGTATTAAAATAAATGAAAATCCCTTCTTTACAAATGGTGCAGTGCCTTTATGTTTTGTGGACAAAAAAGACTAAATAGTGAAAAAGAAACACAAAGCATTGCCTACCTGTACTATTCTATTTACAGTACTGTTTATAATTTGATAGTTGTTCATGTACTGTTTGTTAGTGCATTTTAAGGTTTCACAACTGTATAGACATAATAGAAATGAATGCATCTCATGTTTTAAGGACTCACAAACTGTACATGGAAACTATAAACCCATTCAGTTAGTCTTAAAATTTCAAATCAAGAGTTTTTCTCGCATGGTAAAGAGAGGGGAGAGGTTTCCTATTCTGAGGTCCTGGTATGTAGCCAGCTACTGCAGTACATGCTCATTTTCAGGTGTCAACCAGAAACATGTATTTAGTAGTTTTGTATTTCATACAGTACATGTATGTAAGGGCACTAGCTTGGGCGGGATTTCAGTGTCGTCGGAAGCGGGGAGGGGGAGATGGGGGGGGGGGGGCCTTACAAGTCTGCAATAATTTGCAGACATGTAATAAATTGCAAATAAAAAATAAAATAAAACTGCTCCCTGATCCAGTCTGCTGGTGGCCCACCATACAACTACACACATACATTACTAAGGACTTCAGACTGGGAGTTAACTGGGTTTAATGCTTTTTGATAACTAACAAAATGATTTACCAAGGGGTGTCGGAAGGAGATCGGGGCAAGGGGGAAGATAATCAAGTGAGGGCACTTTTTTTGACAGTAATTGAGGGACACTTTTCATTTTAAAAAAGGGGGAACTTTTGCCAGTTTTTGAAAAAGGCTTGGACACGTGCGTCCTTGCCCCTGGTTCCTGACTCATATGGTTTGAATATAGGCAGGATTGGGGAGGGGGAGGACCCATCCCCACGGAGAACCCATCCCATCCCCCTTTCCCCCTTCCTACCCAATTTTGGCAATGTATTTGGGAGCTTTCTGTATGGTGATGTTTTTGTATCTTGTTGCGTGATTTTTGTTTAAAGTTCAAAACTAAATGTATGTTACAACTTTTACAAATATTGAAAGACTGCCTCTAGCCTAACTGTAAAATGTATACATGTTTCAAAATTGAAAGACTGCCTCTAGCCTACTGTAGTATACATGTAGCTGCCTCAGTACGTACCCAATATTTTTTTTGTTGAAGAATTTTTCAAAGTAATACAAGCATCTCAACTTAGTTTAAGAGAAGCAAGTCATGAATATATTTCTATTTCCGGGATATTTTAAACTTTTGGAAATATATACCCTTTAATTTTGGACTCATTTTCGGGAATGTTTTGTCTAGTTTTCAGGAACTTTAAGTCATTTCCGGAAAATTTTCTTTCATTTTCAGAACATTTTCTTTCAATTTAAAAAAAAAATCATTTAATTTTTGTGAAATTTTCAAAAAAATTTCAGAAAATTTTCGTTATCTTCATTTCCTGGCAATTTTCTTCGCATTTTAAAACATTTTTTGCCATTTTGGGAAAATTATCTTCATTTTCATGCAGTTTTTAGATTTTCAGGAAAATTTTTTCAAAAAAAAAAAATTCATTGTACAACACAACGTGACATGATGTAATGCCTTAATGCAATGTACAACACAATGTTATGTGATATAAAGCCTTAATAATGCAATGTACAACACAACGTTACGTGATGTAAGGCCATAATAATGCAATGTACAACACAATGCTTACGTGATATAAGGCCTTAATAATGCAATGTACAACATAACGTTACATGATATAAGGCCTTAATAATGCAATGTACAACACAATGTTATGTGACAACAACGTATATGTAAGTCCTTAATAATGCAATTACAACACAACGTACATGTAAAGCCATAATAATGCAATGTACAACACAACGTTATGTGATGTAAGGCCTTAATAATGCAATGTACAACACAATGCTACGTGATATAAAGCCTTAATAATGCAATGCACAACACAACGTTACGTATGTAAAGCCCTAATGCAATTTACAACAACGTTACGTGGTGTAAGGCCCTAATATTGCAATGTACAACACAACGTTATGTGATGTAAGGCCTTAATAATGCAATGTACAACACAACGTCATGTAATGTAAGGCCTTAATAATGCAATGTACAACACAATGCTTTGGATATAAGGCCTGAATAATGCAATGTACAACACAACGTTACGTATGTAAGGCCCTAATGCAATGTACAACAACGCTACGTAATGTAAGGCCTTAGTAATGCAATCTTCAACACAACATTACGTGATGTAAGGCCTAGTAGTGCAATGTACAATACAACGTTACATGATGTAAGGCCTTTATAATGCAATGTACAACACAACATTACGTGATTGAGGCCTTAATAATGCAATGTACAACACAACGTTACGTAATGTAAGGCCTAGTAGTGCAATGTACAATACAACGTTACATAATGTAACACCTTAATAATGCAATGTACACACTGTACAACACAACGTTATGTGATGTACACTAAAACGGGCGACTGAAACTGGGACAGAAATAAGTTTCATTGAGAGAAAAAAAATTGTGACAGATTGCCAAATTGCAAAATAATGGATTGACTTGCACAGTACATAATTTGCATGGTTTGCAGTGTAAGCTTACTGCATCAGAGTCTAAGCAGCAGGTAGGGGAAATCCCAATTTCTTTCTACAAATGTGGATTACTGGATTTATATCCACACTTACTCGTAATAGGAAATTCAGACTTGTTGAGTATGAGTGAGGTACGTTCTTTTAGTTTTGGACTTAAAAAAAAAAATGCTTAAATATAAGCACATTTTTTATGATAATTATTTGTCATCCATTTTAATTTATAATCATGTGTGTTACGTTTTACTTGGGGACAACACATGCAAACAACAACAACATGCAAAATAATGGAATGTAACTTCTGTATGAATGGTCAATTATTTGATTACATGTGTGTGAGATTGTGGGAATAATTACTGAGGGCTTTTATCAGTGGTGTTTTGATAAATGGATTAACTACAACTGGTTTTGCGAAACAGCTGTTTCGGTCATGATTCTTATTTGATAAAAAACTTGATAAAAACTGAAAAAAAGATGGTAAAATATTTTATTTCAAAAAAGAAATCACTAACAAAAGATGTATCAACATGTTTTTTGTAGTATACAAATCTGTTTTATTTCAATGAAAAAGAAATGTTCAAAAGAACGGCAATGCTATGTATCAATTATTAATTGAAATATACATGTTTTTTGTAGTATCCTGAAAGTATGCAAAATTTGTTATATATATGTATGTATTAATGATATATATATATATATATAATATATGTATGTATTAATGTATGTATATATATATATATATATATATATATATATATATATATATATATATATATATATAAATAAAATATATATATATTTATTCATATTATATATATATATTTATTTGTTTATTTATTTATTTATTTATTTATTTATTTATTTATTTATTTATTTATTTATTTATTTATTTATTTATTTATTCATTTATTCAATATTGATTTATATTTATATATATATATATATATATATATATATATATATATATATATATATATATATATATATATATATATATATATATATATATATATATATATATATATATATATATATATATATGCAGATTTAATCAATAAATATGATTGAGAATTTTTTAAATAAATAGTCAGAATGTACCTTTAATAACAGGTTTGATGATGTTATATTTGAGGCCTCTTTCCAGGTTAATATTTCCTTGACCACAATAAATCTCCATTTGTAATCCCTTTATTTAAGTCCTTACTCTCTGGGGCCCTTTTTTTTTTTAAATACTTGGGAATCCATTATAAATTCTGACAAATATATAGCACATCGCAAGCCAAGTATTATGACACTATTTCTGAATTCACACCCTACTACTCCCTACTGTACTGACTGACCCTATGCATGTATCGTACTTCTGGCTTGTACAGCTTACAACCAGGGAGTTATCATTTCATTTAGAGTAAAATCCCTTATAACAAATACTTTTTTTAAAAGATAAGCTCAGTGGTCAAGCATATCCATCTTATATGAAAGATTGATTGATTGATTTATTTATTGAATTTCCATTTTCATGCATATATTACAATATTTATAATGAAAAGACACAATTAATCTTTGAGAAAATGATGGAAGGGCTTAGAAGCCGGTTCTTTTACAAAAAGCCCACTGTAACTTAAATGATTAATTACAAAGGAAATATATAGAAAAGTGAAATAATAAAAATAGTAGAAACCCCCACCCTTCACTCCCTTCACCCAGTAAGATAGAGAAGCCCAGGGGAAAATTATAAAAGTGGTTGGGTAGAAATATATAGGGTGTCAAATATAATCATAAACTAAGTGGAGATGAAAATACATGAAGGTAAAGTAGAGTTGGGCATATTTTGATATAAGTGTCTTTTTTAACTTATCATAAAATAATTTTCTGTTTTCATATCTTTCATAGAATTGCATATTTGATTCCAGAACTTAATACCATTAGATACAATGGAGCATTTGAAAAGGTCAGAATTTAGGGAAGAGAAAATAAATGATGGGAGAACTTGGTATTGTGGGAATGTATATTATGAATAAAAGAAAAGTAATCCTTGAAAATATCTGGTAATAGTTGATTAACAAATTTAAAATTGAATGCAGCCCATTGGTGTCTGTCGATATCAAAAATATTAGGAAATCATAATCTAGTAAAAAGAGGGGATGTATGTGCTCGAAAACTTGATTGGGTGTTAATACGAACAGCCTTTTTCTGCAGTATGAGTAATTGATTTAGATGAGAAAGGTGAGCATTACTCCATACTGCCTGCATTGCTATAGCTTATATGAGGAAGAATAAGAGTATTATATACATTTTTAAGGATGTAACTATAACTCTTTAATTTTATCAAATACCCAAATTATTTTAGAAAACTTTTTTTACTTCAGAGTTGGTGACTGAAATGACATTATCAAAATTGTTTTGCTTTATACAAAATACAAGTATTATCAGCAAAAAGTGTAAAGTGTGAAAAGAATAGGTAGTATCATTTACATATAGCAAGAATTACAAAGGCCCAAGGATTGACCCCTGGGGCACACCACAGTTTAAATTACAATAAGATGAATAATAAGTGTTATCAATGGATACAAGCTAATGTCTGTTTGATACGTAACTAACAAACCAATTGTAGGCCACTCCTCTAATACTGTGATAATTCATTTAGCAAAAAGAATGTGATGATTGACAGTGTTGAAAGCATTTGGTAATTACAAAAATACACCTAATGAGTACTCCCTATTGTTAAAACCATTTATAATATATTTAGTGACATCTAAAGCTGCCATAGCGGTAGAGCAACCTGTACGAAAACCAAACTGTCTGTTGCTAAGTGTATTATTCTTATTAAGGAAATTAGTAGTACAATTGTAAATAATACGTTCTAGAATTTTAGATATTGATGAAAGTACTGAGATGAGTCTATAGTTAGAAACACATAAACAATCACCACCTTTGAATATAGGAGTTACTTTAGCTTTAGAAGAAGTGGAAATTGATCAATTAAAGATAAACATAAGAGGAGCTGCTAAAGCGAAACAATTATCTTTGAGAAAATTAACAGAAATATTATCAATACCACAAGCACCTTTTTTTATATTCATAATTAAGTCAATGATTTCTGAACAGTTTGTTGGTGATGGAAACAAAGATGTTGGGATTGCATCAGGAAAAAAATCGCAAAAATTTGAATTACATGTGGGGATTGTACTACTGTAGCAAGATTGGTACCACCGATATTAACAAAATAATCATTAAGTGTGTCAGCCATTCATTACATGTTTATCAGGTATATACAGTACTTGTCATTATCTTTAAATTTTATCAATAGGAGTTTGGGCTGAAGTACGATCAAGAATTTTATTAAAAATGACTTCAAAAGAAACAAAATTGTGAAGAAAGCATTCAAATATCTTATTCCGTTAAGGAGATATTAAAGTTTAATGCTCTGCCTAGTGCCTTATCTGTGTAGAAATGACTGGTGTAGTAAGTCTGCTATGGAAAGTTGGTGTCCTCATCCTCACATTCTTAGCAATTGTTAATGTATTATAAAGAAAGTTTACTTAAATTTTTACCATATACATTTTTTTCCCCTGGAACTTTCTTCAGGTGGTACATTATAAATACCCTTACTGGTTCAATTTTACTACCTTTCTAACATAACCCAAGGTTCTTAAGCCTCAAACTGCAAGACAAAATATGGTAGAATAGATAACGACTTTAAGGAATCTGAGGCTATGACATCACAACTAGTCTTGATTTCAGTTCTTTCTACATGAATGATACCAAACTTTAAGCTTTTATATTTCCTTAACGGATTAAGATTTCTGAATGGTTTCTTCACTATTTTTATTCATTGCCTTAAGTCCTTGTATGAAAAACCTTTATTTTTCCGCAATTGCCAGCGCAATCGATCGTAGATGGGCTGCTGAAAGTATGTCAGTACACGTTCCACATGGAAAGCATTTCAGCATGTACCTGTGGAACAGTTTCCTTCTCAGGCTTACAATGGTGTTGAAATAACAGCTATCGGTACCAGGACCCCAGGCTAAGCTTACCTGGGAATTGATCTAGTATCAGTATTGTACATGGGGATATATCTGCCGGGAGAGGGGGATATTATGTTTCCAATGATGTAATAATGTTGTTCGCCAATTAGAGAATTTATTTACAAGTTTTGTACGCACGCTTGAGAGCCCTTGAATCGAGGCCAGGATGAGGTACCACACCTCCGTGCATGAATTGTGCTGTATCATTTAAAAAAAAGGTTGCTTGCTTGAAAAGTGATCAATATGTAGGATATATAACTAGAAACAATGATATACATGCGTGATAATTCTGAGAAATTAATGTAATGGGATGCATGACCTCATTATGATGAACTTTGTGTGTAAACCCAATGATTTTTTTTTGGACAAAATATAAATTCTCACTAGGTGGTGTGATCAAATTGACTGTCATTCGTATTCGATAATGGGCCACATGAGGAGTAATTACCGCTAGCATCTGTGCTGATTCCTAAATCAAGGAAACTAAACTATTTACAACTGAAATTAATCATGCATACTCTACCTTGGCTCTTGCATGGAATGACAACAAGCTATTGTGTACAAACTTTCTCATCTGGTGGATCAGTCTTTAAGGAGACACATGTACTATGTATGAGATAAAGTGTAGTTAAACACTTATGTCAGATTTCAGTCAGTTGGGTTGCAATGTGAATATAAAGAGATCATTACCTTTCTGTTATTTTGGGACTAAAAATTTAAGGTCATATAATCCCCTAAGAGGCAGAAATTTCAGTGATTTGTTACTGACAGGGAAAAATACCATGTGGAAAAGGTTAGATTTACCCATTGACCCACACATTATAATGTATACAAAACAGCTCATAACTTGTGTGAGAACCATTTTTTTGTTCAAACATCCAATGAATTCATTTATCTCCCTACTGCCTTTAAGTTTTTGTTTGTTGGTAAAATGTATTTTCAAGCACGTGGTATGGTCAAATTGACCCCACCCCCTCCCCTTTTCCCCACGCTGTTTGCCAAAGACGTAATAATTTGTGCTACATTAATAATCTTCAAAAAATTTTATGTCTCACTCACATCCGTGATACTATATTTGCATTTGTCAACTAACGCAACTATAATCATTTTATAAATATTTACCTCGTACATACGATTCGTGTTACAGCTTTACCTGGTTTAGATTTTGACACGTGCGCCGCAGCCTTCTACAGTAACTATAATTTATTTCTTGTTTCTCTTACAGGTATATTATGACAAAAAAACATATATAATAAGTCCATTTTAAAGAAAGGAACGGTTTTTTTATTGACGAAAATGTTGGAACAGTGAAATTTGATCCGGAATAGCGTTTTGTAAGAAAGCGTTGTGTCGTGGAACAGTGGTGAAATTTTTTAAATTTGGCTCATGAGGTACGTGTGATGGCATATGGTAGAAAAACAACTGGATTTCATGTATTGGTTCCTGTAGGGTGAGGATGGGGCAGACCCCAAAACAATCTACGGTTCTGGCTATTAGGGTGGGGAAAGCAGGAATTCGAGGGATCAAAATTTGTCCATAAAAAATGTATAATTTATATTTTGTTTTGTTGAGATTTCTTGAGTAAGCAACATGGTAAATATAAAGTTTCCCCAATGTAATAATTGTGCGGTGAATACTGCAAAAGAGGGAAGCATATTAAGATGTTAATTTACTACATTAATATTATTTCTGTCATGATTTTGCATGGGAAAACTGTCAACACCTTTGTTCATAACCTTGGGAAATTTCATACTTAATTCCAGCTTTGGGATGGGATTGCATGTGGAACAGAGAGTGGGAAGGGATAAGGGACATAGCTTGGAAGGTGCGTTATTAGCCATAAGTGAATTTGTATCATTTATGATATCTGTTTCCTACAAGAAGTTATTCAGTTTTGAATTGCTGAAAGATTTAAAGACTCTGAGTTACAAAAAAAGCCACACCCACCATAGCAACACAGTAACTAGGTGGGGCAAACAAACCTTAAATCTCCAATCGTGCATTACCAATGTAATGACATTTAGATGTTTGCGAGGCCTGCCACAAGCTTTGATCCATTTATGGCACTTCTCCGGATCTTTAGAGTTTTTAGCAAAAGGGATTAACAAAGTGCTAAGTGTTCTGGGTAACAGCAATCAGCTTTACAAAGCCTGCAGCGGGCCCATAAGCACAATTGTTGTTCACCAATTTGCTGTCACTCAGTCTGTGTGCGCAGAAGTTTGTTTTGTACAGTAAATTGCATTGACTACATGAGCGCGCACCTGTAGCTACTGTAGTTGTACTGTACCAGTACCGCGTAGGGTGTTTGCCCCACTTCGTTATGCAAATTTTGTTGCTAGGCAAATTTATTCGGTGATTGGTTGAAAAAGCTGTCAATCATTTAACTCAGACTGGTTAATTGTGTACAATGGCTGGTTACAGGTTGAGAGTGACATTACATCAACACATTCCCTCAACATTTGTATGCATTTTATTCAATTATGTCACCTTCTTAAGTTAAAATTAAACTCTTCCTAAAAGAGAAAATATGTTTGTGTAAAGTGTGTATCATACTCAAATCTCAATAATTTGGGAAAAATTGTTCGCAATAATACATAAAGAAGTAATTCATTTTTAAACATACATGACATGTTGTCATGGAAGTGTTCGTCAGACACATTATTAATAGAAAGGTATTTACTGCACCGGTTACTTAGTGAATTGTGACACCCTTATGAAATCTTTAAAATTAAATAGCTCCCTGTATAAATAAGATAAGCAATCAGCATAGTCTCTTCACAGTTAAGTTTCTTTAAGTGTCCTCTGTTTTCTGAGAACTCGCTGTGGAATATTCCTTTAATGAGCAGTTTGTTAATTTTGGTAGAATGAGTAAACCTCTTAATCATTTTCAGGAAGAATTAGAAGTTGTGTGGGAATGAATACCCAATGGGCAAGATGACCACTACTGTAAATCTTGGGAGAAGGAAATCCCATGGCTCAAACCACAGGGGGTGTGTCTACAGTAGCTTTTAGTTTTTTGTTTTTTTTAAGGGGGAGCTGAGACCCTGAAAACACATCTTTCTAAGATGTTCACTTCCCTAACTTGGTCCAGAATTGAAGGTTTTAGGCCCTAAATTGTAATTTTGTTCTCCAAAAATTAAGGGGTTTTGGCCCAAAATTGAAGACTTTTGATCCAAAATTGAATATTTTTGGTGCAAAATTAACAACAATTCAATTGATATGAATACAAAATGCCAACATCTGTGTTTTGTTTCATTTCATATTTCAGTTAATTATGTTTTTGATTTTGACAAAATTGTGGGGGTACATCATTTTTTGTGGTGAGGTTAAGCTCCCCAATAATCCCCATTAGACATGCGACTGGGACCAACTTATTGCACACTGCACAATATACAAAAAGAACTTCAGAATTGATGGATGTTTTATAGCACAAGTACATGCCAATCCCATGATAGGAATCAAAGCATGTTGTGTTGAAAAAATGAGTCAAAGTGGAGCTTTGACTCATTAGTCACTTCCACTTTCCAAATTTATCTTGGTATACAAAATAAAGAAAGAAATCATATAAACAAACTGGCAAAGCATTAAACAGCATAATTTTGTTACAGCCAGTAGCATAAAAAAGCATACAATTTCACAATAAATGGCCTAAAATCATAAATGAAATGTTTAAAAAGTGGATGGGAGGTCTGGAAATGTCAAAGACAATGACTTATCCAATCATGCTCTGGGCATTCATTATAGTAGCATGTACAAAGCCTTATGGCAATGCAGAGTATTATTAAAAAGCATTAGAATTGATGTACATGATGTACATAAGACTTGTGGGTCTTGGGGTCGAAAGTGCCGGGGTTGAGGGATGATTCCCTGGCTGTAGGGCAGAACCACAATCTCTCCCACCCCTTAATTGAAACACCACACTGACATATACTGTATTTGGGGTAGATACATGTACAGTATTATGGTACATGTTACTTCCTGGTTTTAAAGAAAACAGTCAATGCATAAATGAGAGTTATTCAAGTAAATGGTGATGACCTTATAAATTTGCATTTACGGTACTTGTATGATTTTGTGTGAAAATAAAAAGGCCCTAAAAAAGTTGAAATGTGAAATGATTTATTTTTCCAATTTTGATGTTTTATGCAAACCTCATTTGACTTTGGGAGTGCATTAGCCCAGTGGTTAGGATGTCTGTTTTGTACTCAAAAGGTACCGTGATCAAATCTCAGCCAGGGCAATGTGCTGTGTCATTGAGTAAGACACTTTATTCTATATGCTCCGGTTCACTCAGCTGTGGAATGAGTACCAGCTTCAGCTGGGGAGTTAACCTGATATACATCCAGGGGAGTCAAGTACTCTCATTCACTTAGCACCATGGAAACCAGGTATAAACACTAGCTAGCGCTATAAGCCCTGGACGCTCAATGGATTTGAACTATTTAACTTTCAAACTTTTATCAATGTATATTTACATAGATTTGTATTCTTCTTTCTTCAGTGGTCCAGCATTCTTTACCGACTCATGGGTGGGTAGAATCAAGAAGGATGTTGGAGACAACTGGAGGTTAAAGGTCAGCAACCTCCGCAAGGTGTTGGAAGGCATTATGGATTTTTACAATGAGGTTAGTAACAAAATGGAGATCAAAATGAATGAAGTGTGAATTAATGTGAGGGCAGTCATATGTGTAATTGAAATTGTTAATTGAACAGGTTGAAAGTCTTTGTGTAAAATGTTGAATAATAAAATCAAATCTCCTGCAGTATAGGCATAATGTAGACTGAAGCTCCCTCATTTGTATACTATAAATAGATGTAGATATTGTAGTCACTTGTGATCACCACATTTCATGCTGAATATATTGTTTTCTTATGCCAACTGGTTAGCCCAATTGGTAAAGCAACTGTTTTCAGAAAGTCATAGCTTCAATCCCTGGTCACTTTATACTAAAGATTTCAAAAACGGGACTTGCTGCCCTCTCACTTGGTGCTCAGCATAAGGGACCAAAGTAGGGTAGTTGTACAGGCGTGTGTGCCATTTGTTGGCTGCCTTTTTGGGCCTTGAAGTTTCCATTGTAAAGCACTTTGAGCAAGCATAGTGCACGGAAAAGAACTTTATAAGAACTCGGTGTTATTGATTATGATAATCTTAAAAAATAAGTTGTTGAAAAGTAACTTAAAATATTGAATTCTTGCTGATCAACAGGAGACCGCTCTGTTAAAGGATTAGTTCAAGGGTCAAGCAAGTCTATCTTATATGAAAGAGGACTTCCAAAAAAATAAAATGGTGAAGAAAGCATTCAAAAATCTTATTCGGTTAAAGGAGATATCAAAGTTTAAAGTTTGGTATCATTTGTGTAGAAACGACTGAAATCAGACTAGTTGTATATGTCATAGCCTCAGATTTGTCAAAGTTTTTATGTATCCTATCATATTTTGTTCTGCGATTCTGTGGCTTAAAATCCAATGGGAAATGTCAAAAAAGGAGTAAAACTGAATCTAGGAAGAATATTTATGATATACCACCTAAAGAAAGTTTGAGGATTAATAATTCAAATAGTAAAAAAATTAAATAAACTTTCTTTAAAATACATTAAGACTTTGAGGATTCTTAGGTTGTGACATAACATCTAGTTTCAGTCATTTCTACAGAAATGACTCCAAACGTTAAACTTGAATTTCTCCTTAACGGAATTAGATTTTGAATGCTTTCTTCACCATTTTGTTTCTTTTGAAGTCCTCTTTTAAAAAAGATGAACATGTTTAACCACTGAACTAATCCTTTAATTAATTAACCAACCCACCTTTATTCAATCATGGAGCTATGAATTGAAACAGAGTGATACGTGACAGTGCATGTTCTATCATGAAACTATGCTTGATTGTTATATGTCTGTCTGTCTTCCAAATCATAAGAGAATACCTTTTTGACCTATTGAAAACAAACTGATTATACTTGATAAATTCACATGTGTGCAATTCTAATATTACTTTCTAATTTAGAAGAGGGTATTTTAGTGAGTCATGTTTCTCAAAAGTTTTCACTCTTTTGTTTCAAAGTTGACACTTAACATAAGGAAATTCAAATGTATACTTTCTATTCATATTTCTAAAATGCCAGACTGCATGCAACTTCCCATTGTGCTATCTATGGGAACTTTTGTTTTTACATTACAACATATATATATATTTTTTTCTTCAAGTAAATTGATTATGATTTTGCAAAACAGTAAATGGGAACATTTCCCTTCTCTTCTTATACAGTATGCTGTAGACTTGAATGTGTGGGTACATACAGTATGTTCAATTTCAGGAAGTAGATTATATGATACATACTTAACTTAAATTTGATGGCTGCCAGTGCTTTTTCCTTTTATTGAATGTTAAGAGGGAATCTTATTGTTGATTCCCAATAGAGTTTGTTCACCGATATCATTGTGTAAGAAATCAATAGTCAAGGAAAATGGGCAATGAAATGTTTGACTGCACGTGTTGGCATCCTTTTATATAATAAAAACACTTTACTTATTCTCTCCATTCCCTGTGGAACCTAAGGTTGCAACAATTTTTCGCCAACTGGTCCTGTCCTGGACAGCAGCCTGCGCTTCTCCCCAAGAAAGGCCCATCTTCTTCAATTCCCCAACAACAGTTCTCCGACAGGTTTTTTTTTTTGGTCTTTCTCTTTGGATGCGATCTTTTTGCATCATTAACACATGCCCGAGCCATCAGAATCTGTTATTTTTGACCTCCAGTACAACTCTATGGCAGCCTGTTTTTGGTACAGGCCATTGTTGTAAATTTGTTGGGCCAAAAGATATTACAGATTCTTCTGAGACATCCAAAAAAGACTTAAGCATTTATAAAATAAAATGAAAATATTTCTGGTTTGATTGTGTTTTGAAATTTTTTTTTTTGGCTGTCAATGTTTTGTTGTTGACATGTGACTGCCTTCCACACCACCAGTAATCATAGGTTGTGCACGCCCTGCTTGGCTGCCCCCAACTAAAGTGTGTGTGACTGCCTTCCACACCACCAGTAATCATATGTTGTGCAACGCCCTTCCACACCACCAGTAATCATAGGTTGTGCACGCCCTGCCTGGCTGCCCTCCCCAACTGAATCATAGGTTGTGTGTGTAACTGAAGTGTGTGTGTGACTGCCTTCCACACCACCAGTAATCATAGGTTGTGCACGCCCTGCTTGGCTGCCCTCCCCAACTGAAGTGTGTGTGTGACTGCCTTCCACACCACCAGTAATCATAGCTTGTGCATGCCCTGCTTGGCTGCCCTCCCCAACTGAAGTATATGTGACTGCCTTCCACACCACCAGTAAGCATATGTTGTGCACTTCCTGCTTGGCCCATCCTCTCCAACAAAAGTGTGTGTGGTGACACATGCACATATATAGATCAATCATTTTACTTATTTGATCCCCAGTTTGGGGAACAGTACAGTACATCATATCAACCTAACGCTAAGTAGTATGAGCCTAATCTGAGATATTTTTCCAGTGACATTTGTACATACAATATTATTTTCATTTCTATTGTAGGAGCTGGGGCAGCAGATCCATGATTTCAAGCATCCAGATGTAAATAAGATTGGAGAGCATGGAGATGTAGCAGAGCTTGGGAGGTTGCTCCAGCTCATTCTGGGCTGTGCTGTAAACTGTGACCATAAAGAAGGTACTATACATCCTAAGACGAATTGTAGAATCATGTAGATGCAATGGCACATTTGACTCTTTACTGTCACATAGGGTTGGAAAAACAACTTGCCTGCTCACCATAGGCGAGAAAAAAATGATTGTGGCGAGTAGAAATATAATATACTGTGGTACACGCCACACTTGTATAAGCCTCACCAATTTTGGCAAGTGACTTTTTTGTATTTTTCCAACCCTGCTGTCACATTGCCGTTCGTTAAACCTCAATAAACAAACAAGTGTAGATGCAATGAACATTTTTCAGGGTATTGACAAATAAGCTGACAGCAAATTTGATTACCAGGCTTAAATGAAGTCATCAGGATTAAAATTTTGTCTTCCAGGAAATCATGTTGTCCTAGGAATATTTTTCCATTAATTGGGTAGTCTTGATGGCATTACCAGTGTTTAAAATGTGGGCGGGTCTAACCATGAGTTTTGATATCAAAGTCCAAAAAGTGTGTGGGGGGAGAGAGGGGATGGAGGCTAACAGGCCAATACAGCAATTTAGGAACAAATTGGATGCAGGATAAATCAGCACTTCAACTTACATAATGCCAGGACCCAAAATTCCCCTCTGCCCCTGTGGGGATGCCATTGGGTAGACTGTACAAAAATAATTCTGCCCAGGGATGAAGTTTGGTTGTCAAAGGCAACTGGAATTGTCAATTTGTGACCAAATGAAAAACTGATAGATTTCACCCCGATACCGTACAGTAGACTGGGCTTTGTTTTGTTGATCTTGTATTTATATCTCATATGCCTTCAATGAATTTGTTAGGCATATGTAAAACATTGCAAAGTTGTAAGCACCTTCCATCATCGCAAAGTACATTATGGATCATTTCACTGCCCACCTCAAAGTATGGTGTAAGTTAATCTTTCTTTGGTCATTAAAATGCCCATCCAAAACTGTGACTTCAAGTTAATTTCCAGTTTTGGTTGCTGAGTGTTTTTCTAGTGGTCTTCACAGAGTACATCAACACCATCATGAGACTGGAGGAGTCAGTCCAACATGCTGAAATGAATGCCATCCAAGAACTCATCACCAAAGAAATGGATGGGGGTTATATATAATTTACATAATTCCCAGGACCACAAATCCCCCTTCTGCCCTATGGTTGTGTTATTGGGCAGACTCTGCAAAATTAGTTCTGCCCAGGATGAACTTAGTTGTGACCTGGGCAGCTGAAAGAGGATTTGGCAATCTCTGGCCAAGTAAAAAAAACATGATGAATTTCACCCCAACAAACTGGATTTCTTTTTGTTGATTTTACTTTTTATTTCATGAATATGCTATCAATGAATATCATACACAATTTGAACATTTCACAAAGTTGTAAGTCCCTTCTATTATTGAATAAGTGCAGGATGGATCATTCACTGTCTACCTCAAACTAGGTCTGCCTACCTCAAACTAGGGTTGATCATTCACTGCCTACCCCAGACTAGGTTGATCATTCACTGCCTACCTCAGACTAGGGTTGATCATTCACTGCCTACCCCAGACTACGATTGATCATTCACTGCCTACCTCAAACTAAGGTTGATCATTCACTGCCTACCTCAAACTAGGGTTGATCATTCACTGCCTACCTCAAACTAGGGTTGATTATTTACTGCCAACCCCAAACTACAGTTAATTATTCACTGTGTACCTCAACCTAGGGTTGATCATTTACTGCCTACCCCAAACTACGGTTGATCATTCACTGCCTACCTCAACCTAGGGTTGATCATTTACTGCCTACCCCAAACTACGGTTGATCATTCACTGCCTACCTCAAACTAGGGTTGATCATTCAAGGCCTACCTCAAACTGGGGTTGATTTAAATGGTGGTTGCTAATGATTTTTACTGGTCTTCACAGAGTACATCAATACTATCATGGGACTGGAGGAGTCAGTCCAGCACGCTGTAATGAATGCCATTCAAGAACTCATGACCAAAGAACTACCTGCCAATGAACCACCTTCAGTTGCCTTTCCAGAGATTGAGGACCAGCTCAAGAAAACCATGGACAATCTACACAAAGCTCTTGCTGATAAGGAAGCGGCTCTTCAGAGATGCCATGAACTTGATGTACAGGTATGTGGAATAGATGCACAATAATGGGGTAAATGAACAGTTTCTGATTTTAGTAAGTAGATCAGTTGCTTTCACCAGCTTTTACAAATTTCTAGGAAAATGGAAGAGTGACTTTTGTAAGTTTGCACTATGGGCCGTATTGTAATGAATTTTGTTTTAAATTATTGAGAGGTATCGATAAAGTAGAACTAGATCTGAAAAGAAGATACATCCATGCTTGAGTCATGAAGTCCCTTCAAGCCAGTATGTATGCCCGGTTTCTTTGGCATAAGTAAATGAAAGCACATGACTCACCCTGAATAGTACACCTGCCCATTGCAGCTTAACCCTCCAGCAGTGCTGGGTACTTATTTTACAGCTGAGTGGACTGTTGAATAAAGTGTCTTGCTCACTGGGATGCAATGGGAGTCAACCCGGTACCTTTTGCATATAAGCATAACTCCTTAAACCACTGAGTCACTGCACCTCCAAAACGAGATCTGGTATGTTGTAACTACGAAGGTGTATTCAATTATCATGTCTGGGTTAGATGATTGACAGCTTTTTTAATCAATCACCACATGAATTTTCCTGAGAATTTGTGTAAGTAAATGGCAAACATCCTATGCGGTACTGTTACAGTACAGCCAGCTAGCAGCGCACGCTCATGTAGTCATTGCAATTTACTTCACAAAACAAATTTCTGCACACACAGAGTGAGTGACGATAAAATGGTGAGAAAAGAATTATGTTTAGGGACTCGCTGCGGGGTTTGTAAATCCAATTCCCATTACCCAGAACAATTAGCAAACTGATTTTTTTTTTATCCCTTTGCTAAAAACTCTAAAGATCTGGAGAAGTGCCATAAATGGATCAAAGCTTGTGACAGGCCTTGCAATCATTAAATGGCAATGCATTGGCAATGCATTGAATGCAGATTTGAGGTTTGATTGTCCCACCTGGTTGCCACGTTGCTATGGTGGGTGTGGCTTATTTCGTAAGTCAGAGACATTAACTCCATCCACTTGTGTCTCCATGAGAGTCACGTTACACAAGCATATGATAGAGCTTGGAGCGACTTGAGGATGAAATATAATATGGTATTTGTAGGTATAGCCTTCTGATCTACGTATATAGGTCTGATAGGCTACACAATGAGTTGTAGGATATGTGCACATAAATGCACAACAGTGGTATTTGTATACATTCATGTCTACAATATTGCTATCCTGATATGAAAGGTTATAATTTAAATCATTTGTTTATCACCCAAACCTATACGCTATACCTAGCCACCAAGTCTCAGAGAGTTTATCTTCATTATTAACATCAATAGTAGGATTGCTGGAATGTTTGCATTGTTTGCGTGGATGGAGTTAGCACAATCTGGGTTTAAGTATCAAAAAAAAAAACCAGAAACAGTTTTGAATAATACATCTGATGGATACAATTTTTTGATATAATATATAAAAGCATTACAATTTAAAGCATATAAAATGCAGTTAAAATTAGTTGGATGTTAAACATTAAGATAACAAACCGTGAAGATTTTTAGACAGGTAGCAGCAACTTGAGCTTAATCTGAAGAGTATGCCATAAACCATAAAAGAAACAAAATGTTTCATTAAAGAATGACCATTTTACAGTATTTTGGATTTTTAGGCCTTATTATAGATAACATATTATGCAAATTTTATTGAAAATTTTAGACATCACAACAAGGAAACCTATGAATTTCCTTATCTTACCTTTTTGTTTTTCAATCCTCCACCAACATTAGTTGAATGGCAGCAGTTGAATATGACCAAGATTATTGTTTCACAAGTGTTTCAAATCATCTGATTTAGTAATAATTTTAACATGGCTTGTTTTTCTAACAGGTTACAGCTCTTTTAGAAGAAAAGAACACCCTGACAGCAGAGAATGATCTACTTATAAGCAGAATAGACCAAGGAGACAATTTGAGGATCCAAGGTAGGGAATGCAAATTATATACATGTAGGGTATGCAAATTACATATATGTAAGTTATGCAAATTATATACTTGTAGGGTATGCAAATTACATATATGTAAGTTATGCAAATTCTATACATGTAGCTTAAATGTTTTTAGGGTATGCAACTACTGTATGTACATACTGTATAAATGTGTAAATTATATTTATGTAGGGCATACAAATTATACATTTAGGGATGCAAATTATGGACATATATGGTCTGCAAATTATATACATGGAAGGTATGCAAATTGATTACTTGAAGGGATGCAAATTATATACATGTTGGGTATTCAAATTATATACATGTCTGCTTATGCAAATTGTATACATGTAGGTATGCAAATTACACACTTGTAGCGATGCAAGTTATATACATGGAGGATATGCATATTATATACATTAGGGATGCAAATTATATACATGTAGGGTATGCAAATTATACACATGTAGGGTATGCAAATTATACACAAGTAGGGATGGAACTGATATACATCGTGGGTATGTAAATTATATACTTGCAGGGTATGCATATTTTGCACATGTAGGGTATGCAAATTTTACACATGTAGAGCATTCAACATGAAGGTATTGTTAAGGAAAGCTAGAGTTTTCAATTAAAAAAAGGAAATTCACATTCATTAAATTCAGGGTCCTCTCCAGCACTGAGAGAGTCAATCATCTCACGCTGCTCACCCTCTATTGTTCCCTTCTCAGATCTAAGCTGGACTACAGCAACTTCATCTAAGGCTCTGCCCGCAAACTTTACTTGAGGCACATTGAGGTCATCGAAAACACTGCCCTATGGCTCTGCCTTGGTGCCACCCCCACCAACCCCATCACTGCACCTACTCTCTTTCCTTTACCAACCTCTTCACTCTCGACAAACGCATTTCCCCACCTTTCAAGATCCGGATGCTTTCTCGATTGCCAGGCACACTATCCCTCCCACACCCACCTGGATTATCAATCCCCCCAAGGTTTTCCTTGGTTTTTCCTCCTACACAAAAGCTCTCAACAATTTAGCCTTCTTTCGCTCCAAATACTGCCAACTCGGTAGACATTTCCACGACTTCTCTTTTTCCTTTACTGACGGCTCCACATGGGAAAGCTCCTCTGTAGCCACCGCCACCTGTCCTAGCCGCACCCTCTCCTCAAGCTTGCCCGATGGAGTCTCAATGTACTCTGCTGAAGTAAAGGCCATCCTCCTGACATTAAACTTTGTTGAAGTCTTCTTCCACTCCCGTTTCGTCATCTTCTCTGACTCTAAATCCGTCCTCACAGGCATCCTCAACATGCTCTGGTCCAAGTTACTCATCCTACAAATCCTCAATTAACTTCACTCTCTTTCCGCCTTAGAGAAACAAATTATCTTTTTCTGGATCCCCAGCCACGTTGGCATTTCAGCAACAAGAGAGCCAATGGAGCCACCAACAAGGCTCTGTCGAATCACATCTCTCTTTCTTCTATCCCACACTCAGACTTCTGTTTCTCCACTTCCAGCTACCTCAGTAAGACCTGGCAAAACTCCTGGAATCTCGATACCAGTAACAAACTTCACGCCATCAAACCCAAAGTCGGGACCAACGTCCCCCTGCACAGTTGCAACTGCAAGGAGGATATTGTTATCACCCCGTATCCGCCTTGACCACACCTCTCTCACCACTCTCACCTACTTTCCAGCTCTCCTGCTGCTCTCTGCCCTACATGCAATCAACACGGATCTCTCGATCAAGCACATCCTCTTAATCTGTCCCATATACCTGAACACCAGATCACACCTCTCCCCCCTCTATCTCCATTTCCGATCTTTTCAGGAACAATCCTACCTCCAACTTCATCACCTTTCTCCACAACAGCAATCTATTCCACCTGATCTAAACCTTCTTTTCCTTGCCTTCTCTGCCTTATCTTCCTCATCTTCCTTTTATTACCTTAACTTATTTTCCTTATTCACCTTCTCTCCCTCCTTCCCTCTATCTCTCCTCTCTTTCCTCTCTGTCCTAACTCAAGCACTTTAGTTATTAATATCCTCTTGGTACATTTGATTTTGACTGTCACAGTGCCGTTAAACATCAACAAACCAAACAAGACCAATAAGTTTAATTCAATAATCTATTCAATTGATAAGTATTGTGGGGTCAGGGATCTCCTAAAACAGTGACAGAACCCAGCATAAGATTCCTCTATCTAACCAGAAACCAAAACTGTATTTGAGCATTGGTCTTATGGCTCTTTCATAAAATCAATTATTAAATATTTAAGGGAGGACCATTAATTTGTGATGACAAGATTAAATGATTAGATTAAGGGGTAAAACAAGTTTATCATATATGATTAACAGCAATGAAATCAACAGAACGATGAAGAAAATTATTTGTAAAGTATTCCATGGGAGAGGGAGTCAAGTTTACACTATGACTGATTTGTGTAAAAATAATTTCTGTAAAAAATCTTTTGGAGTGATGTAGCAAAGACATACTCAAGAACTTTGTAGGATGGGAGTATTTTATCAAGAAAATTATGGAAAGTAATGTGGCTTCATACCACAGGTGCGATAAACAAAATCTATTGAAGCAGGCATGATTTATTGGAATAAAACTAATGCGTAGTTGTAAAGAAAGTAATGGGGCGTGTTAGGTCACTCACATGAAGTACTTTTCAATCAATTTGAAACAAACTTTTAAACATGAGAACTCAGTACCTTTTGAAGCAAACATTGTACCAACAAGTTTGTTGAAAATTCAGTTCATGTAATGGTTCTGTCAGGGTTCATAATTGGATCCATTTATTTCCAAGGACTATCCCATTTAATTTAAATGTCCATTTTCTCTATTGAGCCTTCAAGCTCATTAACCAACCTCCACTGATTAACACTAACTTGCATTCTTCAATGACATTGAAGACTGAATAAAAAGGTCTGTAATGATATTCTGTCCATTGCAAGGATATGAATGATTTAAGTTATGACCTTCCATCACTATTAGGAAGAAAGGTCACTTAAACAAATATAGATTATTTTATGACACACCACAATTTGTACTCTGCAAATACTTGTTGCTGTGTATCTTATAACCTGAGTTAGTTATATCAATTTGTTATTTCTTTAGGTATTAATAGATGCACTTATGTTTCTGTGGATTTTTGTTTGTGCCATGCAAGTTGGACGGAGCCTGGGTGTCTTTGTTAACAGCCTGGGTGTCTTTGTTAACAGTCTGTGTGTCTTTGTTAACAGTCTGGGTGTCTTTGTTAACAGCCTGGGTGTCTTTGTTAACAGCCTGGGTGTCTTTGTTAACAGCCTGGGTGTCTTTGTTAACATCCTGGGTGTCTTTGTTAACAGCCTGGGTGTCTTTGTTAACAGCCTAGGTGTCTTTGTTAACAGCATATCTCAATATTCTTTATTTTTGTTTATTTTTTATTTTTGTTTATTTTTCATTTTTGTATACTTTTTATTTTTGTTTATTTTTTATTGGAATTGCTTTTAAAGCTCATTTCAACTAATAGAATATTATTATTAAATTATTATTAGCTTTTATTTACTCCCTTAAAAAGTGTCAATGTCAAATGTTTGTTTCTTTATTTAGTATGTTACCATTGGAGCATCAGTCATCCAGGTACCTAGCACGATACCCATATTGTGAATATCATTGGGATGTATATCATGAGACTTGTATCCAGGGTTCTATATTCTGATTGGTGGAAAAGTTATTTCTCAAGTGGTTCACTAGAGTCTTGAACAATATATATACTCTTTTATGACACTGTCTGTTACCTGCCTCATATACTGCACACACATATATCTTTATTCATATAATGTAATCTGTGAGTGGATCTGTTAATATTGGTGGTGAGGTAATAATTTTGCTTAGTTCTGTGAAATTCAAATGGACAACCTTCTTCAGATTAAACTTTAAACTTCTTTGATTAAAACTCCCTCACCTAAAGGTTTTTGGTATCATAAAAGTTTGAGCCCAACCATGATGTATTAACATTATACCCCATGGCTTCGATGGTTTGTTTTCCTCTTTACTTCTGCCCTACCTTTCCCATTTCTATTGAGTGTTTTCCCTGCACATCAACAATTTTCATTCTTTCCTCCTTTCTAACCATTATTATATCTCTGGCACTATTCACCATTGAAATGTCCATGTCACTATACAGCATGACCATCAACCTGTCCACTGATAATATTGCCATGCAAATTGTGTTTTCTAAACATATATATGTAGCATTTGTTCACACTTTTTTTAGAAAAATCTTTTTTTAAAGTTCTTTTGAAAGTTGTGACCTTTGCTTTTGTGGTGCTGTCAAGCCTCAACAAACAAACAAATGAATTTGGTTTGTTTAAAACTTCCATGGTAAGTTTTACATTGTCTGATAGAAGACAGACAGAACAGTGATGAGACGACATTAATTTCTTGTTCAATTTAGGATTTGTATTAAATTTGAAAGAGGTACCAAATTATTATGAAAATGACTAGTGAGGAAAGTCTACTGTAGAAGGTGCACACCCTCGTCCTCACTTTCTGAACAGTTGCTAACGTTTTGTAAAGAAAATTAATTTAACTTTTTTACTAGTTCAACTTTTCTTCTTCAAAATTTCTTCAGATGCTAAACTATAGTTATTTTACATGATTCTCTTTTACTACTTTTTTGACATATCCAATGGTTTTTGAGCCACAAAATCTCAGGAAAGAAATAATTTAATGCATAAAAGCTTTGAGCAATGTGAGGTACGAAATAACAACTGAATTTTGTCGTTTCTACACAAATAATATCTCTTCAACAGAATATGTTTGTTGAATATGTTTGTTTGGTTTAAATAGCACAAATAATTTGGTGTTGGGTTTAAATTTAACACAATATTACTTCGGTGACCTAACCAGGCAGGCTATGTTTGTGCAAATTTTAGAAATACAACCCTCATACTTCTACTTAAGAATTTGATACTTTACAGCTATGTGTTATTAGTGATGCCCACAACCTTAGATTTCCCTCAATTTGCACCTTATTTTATGGGTATGTGGGTAAGTTGAGGCCCATATAATTAGCTAAATTGTTCTAAATATGATATTAAAAAATATTAAAAGCAAAAATATTAATAGCCTCATTATCTTTAGAAATTGAAACAAAATATGAGGGAAGAACATTTAGATTTTCAGCAGTCTCCTTGTTCATACTTAACAATTTTGCTTTCATCAAAATATTGATGAGAGATAAATAACAAACTAATGATATGCTGTTTTCTAAATTTAAAGATTGCTATGCTCAAAATTATATGCTCTTTTTAATGAGGAATGGAACAGTTTTTGAGATAAAAAGGTTTTATAGCTGTCCAGAGACCTTGAACTTTTTTGACTGCCATCATAGGCTCTTTATAAACCATTCTAAGAAAATAATATTTATGTTGCATATATCTTGCTTATATTTATATAGACATGTAGAGGCAGTATTACCTAAATTGCTTTGAAATTTATTAAAAAACCATCATAGATGCAAAAAATGTAAAAACCATCATAGCAGCAAAAAATGTAATAAAAATTGGTTAAACACTGACCACTTTAGGTTAAACACTGACCACTTTAGGTTAAACACTGACCACTTTGGGTTAAACACTGATCACTTTACAGTGTTTTTAAATCTCTTTCATTGATTTGTATATTTTGTAAAAATGTTGTGATGTATTACTGGGCGCACTTGGTATTTTCTTTTGTAAAACCTTTTTTTTGGTCATAATTCTCTGAAGTGGTACTGCTAATTCTGACCAAAATTTGTTCAGTCTTTTCTATGCCCGCAATAAAATCTCAGGAATAGACTTTCCCATCATTTTTAGTGACTAAGATTAAGGAAAGAAATATGAAGAATTACATAAAGATTTTGAACGGTTTACCCAGTCATACATCACATATTTTGTATGGATTAAAAACTGACCAAACTTTGATCAGCCATAACTCAAATACTGAAAGTACCTTTCTCAAAATTAAAAAAAATCTGCTCAGATTTTAATACTCTTTCAAACAATGTAGAAATTGATAATAAACCTTTAACTTTTTGACGTTTGCTAAAGAAAGCAGTGTTGCATGGTAATACTAGTACTGAGATGTTTGGCACATTTGACTCTTGCAGTGCCGTTAAACCTCAACAGACAAACTGCGATGTATAGAATGTTCAGAGTTCTGTGGTCTAAAAACAATATTCAGCTCAGACATATGAAACAGGTACAAGGATTAAGGATTTGTGTTCATTGAATGTGTTGTATCCTTCGGTGGTTGCTAGACTTTTGGTTGGACAGCTCTGATCCCTACTTGTAAACTTTTTCATACATGAATGATTATATTTTCATTTTTCACAGTTCAACTATTTAGTATACTTGGGTATTAAATTAATTATTTACTTTTTAATATATTGAATATCCTTCCTCAGTACTCCAGCCGGCCGAAAGCACCAGTTTTTACAAGACACAGTGGAACAACTACAAGAGGAGATGTACCGACTGGAAAGCCAGAGAGACGACTACAAAATAAAAGTGGATCTGTTAGAGAGAGACCTTCAAGACATAAACCAAAAGGTAAAGACAAAGACCACCAAGCAGGGCTTCAACATGCCAATCCCCCTTTCTCATGAGCTACTTAGATTCTAAACCAGTTATAACCAGTTCCAATCCATTGCCTTTATGTCTTTCTGACTTCATTACAATAACTGATCCCAGTGATAAAATACATTGGGGATTTAATTGTTTGTCCAAATCTTTTCAAAATATTTTTAAACCATTTTTTCTGTTAATTCCTTATCTTGAACTTCCCAGTTCTGTTACCTTATGATTGTGATACCCTGTGTTACAACGGTTAACCTTCTGGCCAGCTTGACCATTGAATGCTAACAGTGTGGCAATTACCAGGCGCAGATCCAGGAGTTTCTGAAGGATGGAGAGGGGCGGGAAAAGAGGGGGGGCAAGGGGGACACTAGTTCTGACTAACTTTTGTTCTGTTGTGAATGAGGTCTGATACTCTTTATGCAAAACTTGCAAAGACATTATTCTTTTCACACTCTAGCTCTAGACTTTTGTAGATATTAACCATAATTTCAATTAGAATGTGAACTTTTAGCAAAAAAGAAACTAAGTGCGAGGGTATATGTGGTCTGAAAGGGGGAGGGATTTCTGGATCCGCACCTGATTACATTAATGTGAAACATTGTATGCAAAAAAGCACATTTGATTGCTTTCACAAATTAATGTATAATCAGTGAAAAACTGTTCATTGGCATTTCTCTTTTAGAACGACGAACTGACAGCCCTAGCAGAAGAAGCTCGTGCCTTAAAAGATGAAATGGACATTCTCAGGCATACGTCAGAAAAAGTTACCAAATATGAAGCCTCGATTGAAACCTACAAAAAGAAACTAGATGACCTTAGTGACCTGAGAAGACAAGTGAAGATCCTAGAGGATAAGAATACCATGTATATGCAGAATACGGTGGAACTGGAAGAGGTGTGTGGATTGACATCATTTACTCATTTTCTGAATATTCATATTATTTGTCTCTTTAATTCAAGTCTATTTAAATGAAATTTATTTCATATATGTAAATTTTGTTTTGCTGGGCCATGAGCATCTTTTATAGTTTTTGAAACACTTCAAATAATTTCCCAGAAATACCAGATGGCCAAGACATGCCTCTCAAATTTGCATAAAAATTTGCATTTTAATGCCTAATAAATCAAAAGCTGTAAAACGCTACTTTGTAATTAATTTTGGTGAAATAATTTGCAACTGTTATGGTTGTCAATAGATTTTGAAAATTAGTTCAGTTGTCACGCAAGTCTACCTTTTATAAAAGAGGACTTTATAAGAAACAAAATAGTCATGCCGAAAAGATTCTCTTTAAGCCTACCCTCACCCAACACCTGAGTTAATCCTGAAAACTCAGGTATAGAAATTACCAACCCGACTTCCTGTTCATTGTATTGTGTTTCCACTTAAAACAATGATTGTTTATCTGCCATTTCCATGCAAACCACAGCCAAGTAGCCCAACTTATTTGTGTTAATAAGATTACAGAAAGCCACTGGGGAGTAACCAGGGCACTTTTTGATGGAAATCACTCATCCATGTTAGGTGTCTTAGTGGGAGAAATTTGTTTGCAAACTGTTAAATATAACTGTATATCATATGCCTGAGGTGATGTGTGCATTAACTGTGAATGAGTGACGGGCCATTTCTTCTTCATGGTAAAGAAAGCATATTGTAAGGTACGAGAGCGACGTGGCAACTGATTCTATTCTCTTAAACTATTTTCGCTCCATTTTCTCTCCAATTTGCACCATTTTGTTTTATAACTTCATTTTCGGATTTTCTTTTTCGTGGATGGGCTTTTATCCTCGGTGAGATTGTTTCTTTCTTTTTTCTATTATATTTTCCCTCGTTCTGTCCCGACTTTTCACGCCTTACGTTACTAATACAGCGGTCCCCATATAGTGGTTCCGCGATTTTTTTCTAGCTGCCTCGGGTCTCTCGGCCCTTGGTTTTTTCTTTCATAATGACAAAGCGCCTATGCAGTGACCTTGACCTTGACCCCCCTCCTCCCCGTGACCCCACCTGCTACCATCATTGACCATTCTGCAACCCCAATCCTAAAAATCCTTATAATCCATGCCACCAACAAGCAGGAAAGCTTTAAAAAAGTTTCTCCTTTCCTCATCCATAAAACCCTCTTTGGCCTTGTCGGTACCCTCCCAAAGTCTCTACCCTTAGATCCGGTGATCTCCTGGTGCACTGCACCAGGGACACACAAGCCACCACCCTCCTTTCCACCAAAACCCTATCCAACTCTGGTATCGACATCACAGTCACCCCCATCGTTCCCTAAACTCCAGCAAAGGCGTCATACGCACCAGCGATCTTGCGTACATGACCGATGACGACCTCCAAGAAGAACTAGCTAACCAACATGTAACCGAAGCCCGTCGTCTCGTTCTAAAGAGAGACGGGCCAAACTCCCACCAACACCATATTTCTCACCTTCGCAACACCAACTCTCCCCCCCACATCATTGCCGGCTACCTGAGAATCCAGGTCGCCCCTTACATCCCTAACCCTTTACGTTGCTATAATTGTCAGAGGTATGGCCACGGGAAAAACTCCTGCCACAGCCAAGCGCTGTGGTAACTGCAGAGCCCCGGACCATGACAACACCTCCTGCACCAACCCCCACTCTGCACAAATTGTGACGGTAAACACCCAGCAAACCATCCCTCCTTCTCGAAAGACTGTCCCACCTGGCTTCAGGAAAACAAATAACAAAACTTAAAACCCTTAACCCCAACATAACCTACCCTGAGGCCAGGAAACAATTCCTCGCTTCCCTTAACTCCAAGCCTTCCTACTCAAACGTAGTCTCCTCTAACTCTAATTCCGCCCCCAAACACAACTAACACAACAAAAACTAACTCCCATGCCCAAACCGACCTCACCTGGATCTTCTTACCTAGTCCTAAGCCCATCACCATTTCCAACAACCCAATCACACCCAATACCCACACCACCTCCACCACCACTTCTCTCCTCAACCCCCTTCCTACTCTAAAGCCCCTACCGCCCCTACACCAACTCCACTAATACCTTCATACATCAAGCTAAAACCAGCCAAGCAAACAACTAACAAACCAACAAATCAACCAACAAACAACCAACCAAAAAACAACCAATCAACAAACAACCAATCAACAAACAACCCACCTCCCGAACCCACACTGAAGAGAGTATGGATTGTTCGATTACGAACACACCGATCATACTTCTCGTCCAATTTTCAAAACAATCGCTCCCAAAGAAACAGATCCAAAGAAAAAACAAGCGAACTCAGCCCAGCAGATCTTCCTCCAGATAACCCCCCGCCTCCTTTATGGCATACACCACAAACAATTACAATAACACCCACAACATCATACAATGGAACATTAGGAGCCTTAAGGCCAATTCTGAAGAAATCGACCTTCTGGCCTCCACCTTCAACCCGGTCGTCTTCTGCCTACAAGAAACTTTCTTGAAAACCACCGACCATTACTCCCTTAACAACTTTGCTTGCTATCACAAACATCAAGTGGATGCTGACAGGGCCTGTGGTGGCGTCTCCATTCTCGTTAGACACGATATCCCACACAGCCCTGTTAGTGTGCACACCGACCTTCAGGCCATCTGTATTTCTATCTCCCTCCACAAAACTTTCACTCTCTGCAATATCTATCTCCCTCCCAACACCAACATTCAACCAACCAGCCTTAACAACCTCATCTCTCAGCTTCCCACCCCTTCATCCTTCTTGGTGACTTCAACGCTCACAACCCTCTGTGGGGCTCTAATACCACCACCCCTAGAGGCAAGTTCATCGAAAACGCTCTCCGTCAGCACAGCCTGTCCTTACTGAACACTAACTCCCGACCTACCTTCATCCTGCCACAGGCTCTCTCACCTGTATTGACCTGTCTATCTGTTCCCCTAACCTCCTCCCTGATTTTAGTTGGAGAGTCACTGCTGACCTCTGTGGTAGTGATCATTACCCTCTTCTTATACACTCCAATCTTCAAATCCCACTGAGCACACCCCAATTGGAACCTCGACAAGGCTGACTGGTCCCTTTTTGAAACCCTCTGTGACTCACACCTCTCCCCCATCTTCTCGAGGATGAGGATCCATGTCTAACTTCAGTAATATCCTTATCAACATCGCCACCTGCTCAATTCCCAAAACCTCCAAACCCCCAAATCATCCCTCAACCCCTGGTTCTCAGATGACTGCAAAACCGCCATCAAGAACAGGAAAAGAGCCCTTAGGAACTTTAAAACTAACCCGACCACCCATAACCTTAACCTCTTTCGCATCAGCCGTGCAAGGCCAGACGCACTATCAAGGACAGTAAAACCAACACTTGGAACAACTTTATCTCTTCTCTCACCACCAACACCCCCACTAAGAAGATTTGGAGAATGGTTAACAGCTTCCACGGCAGAGTAGGCAAATCTTCCATCTCCCATCTCTCTTGGAATGGAGACCTTCTCACCGCAAAAAGACATCGTTGACCACCTCGCGCCTCTTTCAGCAACATCTCGTCCTCGACCAACTACTCCAATGCTTTCAAAATCAAAAAGCTTGCGATGAAGCCCGGAGAATCACTTTTCCCTCTGACAATTCCGAAAGCTACAACACCCCTCTCACCCTTTCTGAATTAAACCAAGCCATCAGCGACGCTGGCTGCACCTCCAAGGGCCCAGATAACATCCCCTATCATTTTCTGAAACACCTCCCCATCAAGGCCACCACTACCCTTCTCACCATCTTCAACCACATTTGGTCCTCACACTCCTTTTCCCCTATCTGGAGGACAGCTATTGTCATCCCCGTCCTTAAACCGGGGAAGGATAGCATCGACGCCACCAGCTACCGACCCATCACCCTTACTTGCTGTCTCTGTAAAATTATGGAAAAGATCATTAATCAGAGACTAAACTGGTTCCTCGAGACCAACAGAATCCTCTCTCCTCACCAAAGCGGCTTCCGTAAACGTCGCAATACCCTAGACCAGTTAATTACGCTTGACACCGCTATTTGGGAATCCTTTGCAAAAAAGGAACACCTCATTGCCATATTTTTTGACCTCGAGAAAGCTTTCGACACTACTTGGAAATACGGCATTACCCGGAAACTTCACACCATTGGCCTCAGAGGCCACCTCCCCATCTTTATTCAAAACTTCCTCTCACCCAGGCAGTTCCAAGTTCGTATTGGCCACACCCTCTCCAAGCCGTACCCCAAGAAGAGGGCGTCCCCAAGGCAGCATCCTCTCCCCACTCTCTTCAACCTGAGCATTAATGACATCGGGAATGACCTTGGCCCCAGCATCAAACGTACCCTCTCGTGGATGACTTCACCATCTTCTACTCCTCCCTAGCTTTCCTATTGTTGAAAATAGGCTCCAAACCAGCCTCAATCAGCTGCAAGTCTGGAGCAACAATAACGGTTTTAGATTCTCCAAAGACAAGACAGTCTGCATGCACTTTTGTCATTTCAACAACCTCCACCCCAACCCGAACTTTGTGCTCAATGGGAATCGCATCCCTAAAGTTGAAAACACAAAGTTCCTTGGTCTAACTCTAGACCCCAAGCTCACCTACAAGCCACACATCACCAACCTGAAACTAAAATGCAATAGCTCCCTCAACCTCCTCCGACTGCTCTCCAACACTACTTGGGGAGCGAACCGCTATGCTCTCCTCAAAATTTTCAGGCTCACCATTCGTGCCAAGCTTGACTATGGCAATATTGTTTACTGTGTCGCTCATCTCATACCTCAACCACATTAACACCATCCAAAATGAAGCCCTCAGGCTTTGTCTAGGAGCCTACAGGACCTCCCCAATCACTAGCCTTCATGTTGAAGCCAACCAACCCCCTTTCTACTTAGATGTAAAAAGCTTAGCCTCTCCTATGCTTTTAGAGTCCTCACCAACACCCAGAACCCTGTTTACAACCTCATTAGGTACCCCAATTTCTCCTCCCTCTTTGATAGGACTAAAACCCTATCGCCCCCTTCAGCTTACGCATTAAATCAGACCTCTTTCAACTTGGCATCAACCCCGCCACTCTCGGCACCTATTCCTGGCCCACTTTTCCGCCTTGGGCCACCCCCTTCCTTCTGTCCACCTAGACCTCTCCACTTATAACAAAACTCAAACTCACCCTAATCTCTTCATCAATCTCCACAACCAAATCAAAGACCAACTCTCAAATTACACCTCCATCTATACTGATGGCTCCAAGGAAGGCAACAAGACAGCTGCTGCTGCCATCATCCAAGACATCACCCTCAGTAGCAGACTTCCTGACCACTCATCCATCTTTTCAGCCGAGGCTAAGGCCATTCTCCTCGCCCTCAACTTTATTGAGTACTCTCCTCTTAGTCACTTTGCCATTTTCTCTGACTCAAAGGCTGTTCTTACTTCATTACTCAATCTTAAATGGGATAACCTCACCTGCCACCTCCTCCTCCGGAAACTCTTTTCTCCCACCCTCTGCAGGAAAAGTGTTCTTTTCTTCTGGATACCCAGCCATGTTGGCATCCCTGGCAATGACAGGGCTGATACTGCCGCTAAGCTTGCCCTTAACCTCCTCCCTTCCCCTTTTCCCAAAACCTTCTCTGACATCAAACCGCTTTATCGCTTCTCTTGTTCGTGACCGCTGGCAAACCTTATGGAACTTCCAAATTGATAACAAACTCCATGTTATCCAGCCCACAATCCCGATCAAATCCACCATCAACAACCTTTCTCGTATCGACAACGTTCATATTACCCGTCTTAGAATTGGTCACACCCACCTCACTCACTCCCACCTCCTTATTGGTTCCCCCAACCCCTCTGTAACAATTGCCACTGCATCCTCACAATCCAACACGTTCTCCTTGCTTGCCCCTGTACAACCTTCCCAGAGCTTCTCTCGCTCCCCACAACTCAATTGCTGAGTTCTTCCAAAAAAATCCTCCAGATAAAGTAGTCTCCTTCCTTCAGCATGCATCCCTCTACAACCATATTTAACTCTCCTCTTCCACCCCCTCTCTACTTTGTTTTTAGTTTTACCCATGCACCTCCTCTCTCGATCACAGCTTTCTGGCTTTTGTTCTTGAATTTCTCTCATTCTTCCCCTGGTCTCTTTCCTTACTACCTCTAAAATGATCTGACCTCTCAGGCACAATTTGACCTTCGTTGTCGTGGTGCCGTTAAGACCTCATCAAACAAACAAACAAACAAACAAAAATCTTATTCCATTAAGGAAATATTTAAGTTTAAAGCTCTTGTCTTATCTATGTAGAAATGATTGGAGTAGTAAGTTTACTATAGAAAGTTGGCACCCTTATCCTCACATTCTTAACAATTGTTAATGTATCTTAAAGATTTTTTTTTTTAGCTTTTTACTATTTGAATTAATTTCCTCAAAATTTCTTCAGATTTTAATTTATAATTACCCTTAGTAGAATCTCTTATACAGCTTCCCTAACATAGCTATTTTTTTATCCACAAAATTGTAGAACAAAATATGATAGAATACATAAAGATTTTGAGGAATCTGAGGCTGTGATGTCACAACTAGTCTGAATTTAGTCATTTCTACACAAATGATACCAAACTTTGAATAAACTTAAATATCTCCTAACTGGAATATGATTTTTGAATGCTTTTCCCTTCATTTTGTTTCTTTTGATGTTCTCTTTCATATATGAACTAATCCTTTAAAATATTTTTTCAGAAAATTCCAGATGGCCAAGTCATGCCTCACAAATTTACATTAAAATTTGCATTTTGGTGAAATAATCTGCAAGTGTTATGGTTGTCAATAGATTTAAATGCAGTTTAGCTTACGTTGTCTCCATACATCTATACATGAAGAAAATCTGTCGCAAGGGATTTTGAGTCCAAAATCCTCAAAGCCTACAAGGTTGAACAAAAACATCACTAAAAATCACTCATCAATAAACCAAAGCCTTCACTGTTAAATACCATCCTATTTGTAAATTATTACTTGAAGCCAGGCACATTGACCACAGGGGAATACTTTTGTCCTTGTGTTGAGTGTGAAAGTCAGTGCAGCTGCATTCTATTAATGTCAGATTATGACCATGGAAAGTGAGGTGAAGTGTGTGGAAATCCCTGGTGTAATTGCTAATTGCTTGTGCTGGATTGTGGTTTATGTTGTGAGCAATAATAGACCCCCTCCCCTCCCCTTCCCTTCCCGACAGATTTTGTCTGTAGTCAGTAGCTTGTATAAACTATGACATGCTAAGGCACACTGATGCTTGTGGTTTTTCTTTATTCAAAATTCTAATAAAATACTTGTCAACATATCTGACACCAGATGGTCTGTATTGAATTTTTTTCAATGTCCGGTTGTAATAAGTTGTAAAAATTACATTATCATTGTGATACCAAAAAATGCAATATTTTAAAAAGGTTGAAATTAATCTATTATGCATAGAAAGCACTCTGTTTGTATCTTTCTTTTGATTTTCAAGCAGCATTAGTTGTTACTGATTAAGTTCAAATAACATGAATATGGAATTGACCTCTCCGAGTAAGGAAATAGGCCATGCCCACCATAGCAATGGTGTAACAAACCTCAAATCCACGATCATGCATTACCAAATGCATTGACATTTACAGTAGATGTTCATGTGGCCTGCCGCAAGCTTTGATCCATTTATGGCACTTTTCTGGATCTTTAGAGATCTCAGAAAAAGGAATAAACAAAATTCTGTTTGCTAACCATTTTTGGTAACTGAAATAGAAATCTTCACCATCTTGTCATCACTCAGTCAGTGTGTGCAGAAATTAGTTTTGTGCAGTATATTGCATTGAATGCATGAGCACACACTGCCAACTAGCTGTACTGTACCAGCATTGGAGAACAATTACGACCTTGCTGCATTGGCAACATAATGTATTGATCATGAAAATTAAAGAAAGTTGATAAGCAGATTAGATTACCATACCCATTCTAAACTTATTCTCTGATATAAGAAGTTTGACTAATTTTGTATTCATGAAACCACCAAAAGGAAGCTATAGGCCAATGGTCAAAACTAAATGTGTTAATCTTTCAAATGAAAGATTTGCCTAGCAACCTTTATCTTCCTGCTTCTATTGTCCTTAGCTAAACATGATCTAAGAATAGTAACTTTTATTTTTTGTATTGATGATGGTATTAATTCCTTGCCTTTACAGGAGCTCAAAAAAGCCAACGCATTGAAGTCTCAATTAGAGACGTACAAGATGCAAGTGCATGAGCTTCATGGTAAACTATCCGAGGAAACCAGACGAGCCGACAAGGTAGAGTTTGAGGTGAAGAGACAGCAAGAAAAACTAACGCAGCTCACCAGTGAAAAAGAGGTACACTCTATGTTTACATTTGTGTCTGCAGCTTTTTGTCACAATTTATCAGAATATTTATTTCAATGCAGGTTATGCAAGAGAAGTAACGGAGTATATACCAGTTGTCACATTACTGGTGCACCAAAAATTTGTTGTAATACTGTACTCGACGTATTAAGCACCCCTGCTGTAATAAGCGCCCACACAACATTTTTTGACTGATATCATAATTTATTTGATTGATTTAAAGACTTAAAATAAGTTTTGTTACATTATTTGCTTATTTTGCATCTGATGCTCTCGATGTGTTTGTGGTGGTTATTGTGGGGCTAGTATCAGACCAATTCACACAATTTATGTCGAATACGGTATTTAATGTTTTTAGCATCTTAACGATTCATACATTTTCCTTTCTATTGCAGAGGCTACAAGCAGAAAGAGACACATTAAAAGAAACTAATGATGAATTAACATTAAGCCAACTACAAGGAGGTGCTCTTGGTAGCTATGATGAGCCGGGGAGTCCAACAAGTTCAGAGGGCTTTGGGTCAACTCCAGGACTAACAAACCAAATGTTGCCACCAGAAATAAGGTGGGTGCAAATTTTACTTAATTCTTCTTTAGACAAGGCAGCTTACTAAGCTGTTAATAGGTTAACTGTGAGGCCCTGCTATGAAACATAGTTTGTGGAATTTTTTCATGTGCTAAAATTGTGATTTCAGACTGGCCAGATCATGTCTTTAATGACTCTTAATTTAATTCTTTAAAGTTTAGATCTTAGATTTCAGTCAAAATCATAAACCAGTCCAGACAGTAGTTGATTATATCAAAAACTCCTTCATTCATGTGCAGGATGAATGAAGATCAAAGTAGAGATAAAACTGATGTCATGAATCGTATATTTATGTTTGATTTTCAGAGAAAAGTTAATACGTCTACAGCATGAAAATAAGATGCTGAAAATGCAGCATGGAGAAAGCTCAGATGAGAAGATACAGCTGCTGCAGAGTCTACTAGACGATGCTAATGCCAGGCAGAGTGAGCTGGAGTCGGAAGGAAGGTAACATAAAAGACAAGACTGGGTGGTGTTTTCATAATTTCATACTCAATTTTGAGATTATCCTTTCGTATTATTTTAGTCAGTGTTATAGGATTCAAGTTCAGTCTGAGACTCGAGTCCCATTATGGTTGGAATCTGACTCTTGTACAGGCTACTCTAGTACTACAAAGTACTCAATTCTTATTTTTCCAGACTGGTTGGAATGGAATACTCAAGCATGGGCTACTTTAGCACAGGCTACTCTAGCATGGGCTTCTCTAGCATGGGCTACTCTAGCATGGGCTACTCTAGCTCGGGCTACTCTAGCATGGGCTCTTAAGCATGAGCTACTCTAGCATGGGCTATTCTAGCATAGGCTACTCTAGCATGGGCTACTCTAGCACAGGCTACTCTAGCATGGGCTACTCTAGCTCGGGCTACTCTATCATGGGCTACTCTAGCATGGGCTAATCTATTATGGGCTACTCCAGCATGGGCTACTCCAGCATGGGCTACTCTAGCACGGGCAACTCAAGCATGGGCTACTCTAGCATGGGCTACTTAAGCATGAGCTACTCTAGCATTGGCTACTCTAGCACAGGCAACTCTTTCACAGGCTACTCTAGCATGGGCTACTCTAGCATGGGCTACTCTAGCATGGGCTACTCCAGCATGGGCTACTCCAGCATGGGCTACTCTAGCACAGAAAACTCAAGCATGGGCTACTCTAGCATGGGCTACTCTAGCATGAGCTACTCTAGCATGGGCTATTCTAGCATGGGCTACTCTATCACGGGCTACTCTAGCACATATGACTACAGGAACTCAATTGTCATTTTTACAGACACTGGCTAAAGGGACTCTGGCTGGGACGGAGTGGATTTAACTACATCACTACTTTTAATAAGATTTTTCATGACAATTCATGGTACATAGCTGCATTCATTTTGATTTGTTTTTGATGCAGTGTATATTTAATGTTGATCATATATAGCACTATTTGCAATGCTTGAACTGAAGTTTCTTTTTGCCCTAGTTTTAAAGTTTTAAATTTGTTACCATTATCAAGCACTTGACTTATGCAATGAAACTTTACTTCTATGAATGTGTTCAAATAATACATTTTACCTCTCTGACAAACAGAATAGGCAATCAGAGAATATTATCATTGGAGGCGGAGCTTAACGAGATTAGGTTACAGCAGCAACAACAGGGGCTTTCATCCAGTAATGTAGTAACAGAGGTAAGGAAGTCTGTTATTCTACTTGAAATTAATGAAAATTGGAGTGGAATTCTTTTATAGAACATAAACCACTGCATTAACAAATCAAAATGCCATGATGAATTTATTGAACAAATGATGTTATAATGTGAAAAAGCTCAGAAAACTGAACACACACACAACTGTTAAATTGGGGTTTTGGGAGATAGTTGTCATATGAATTCAAATTTACAAAATTTGTACTACAGTAGGTGCTAATTTTCACCTTTTTTGTATCCATCTTTCAAGAAATACTTGATTTAGACAATTTTTGTAGACAAATAAGTAGCATTACTCTTTTCTCAGACAAAATTTATTTTCTAGAGTTTTTAAAAAGTTAATAGCAACAATGCAAGGATTATGAGGTGTAAACTATTCACTTGGTTGGATTTGTGACCCGAGGTCATCAGACCGCATAGTAACCATGCGCATTGGAGTGAAAACAAAGCGATCAGCTGTGTTTGTTTACATGCCATGCATACACGCACACAGTGAACACATGCGGACTTGCTCACTTGTACCGCACAAAGCTTTGTTTTCACTCCAGCAAATGACGTCATCTCCCAGAATTGAGGTGGCACCAACCAAGTGAATTGGAAGCAAACACTCATCTTAATTGCCAGCTGATTAACTAATGTTAGAAATTACACGCGCGTATTGCACTCTCTGATTGATGTGATGTAAGAATGCTTGGTTTTCTACAATGGTGGATTATGGGCTTTTACTGCTTCCTAATTGCTCTCAGTCTGAGTCCTATTATTCTTGTGTGTGGAAAATGAGTTTGTCACTTAGCTTTCATGTGAATATATGATCAAATTAACCAGTAGAAAGATAATTTAGAACTAGAGAAAATTGAAATATTTTTCACCATGATAAAGTATTTCAGATTCATCCTGATTTCAAAGTTCACATATAGATAATATGAATTTGTTTTTACTTTTGCTAAAGTGTGAAAAATTAACATTTAACAGACAATATTACATTCATTATTTATTTTCATGTCATTTGACTTAAGAAATTCATCAGCTTTAATGAAAGTACAAAAAAATTCAGATGTGGCAAGAAATGATGTCTTTCATCCTGTCATACATGTTTTCTGCAGTAATTTTTTTTTTTTTTTTTTGTGTGATTTGCCCTAATATTATTCTTTGCATTTTTAACATTCTCACATTGTCTGTTTGGGCATAATATTGTTTTCAATATCAAATATTATATTCAATATCAAGAAATAGTCAACTTTCTTGCCACATCTGAATTTTTTTTTAGTACAGGCTTGTGCGCCATGTGTGGCTGCAGCTTTGAGCCTGAAGTTTCCATTATACATTAACAATATACTCATTTATCTAAACAAATCAGTTTCTTTGTGCATGCTTGCAGGATATAACATCATATAATTATTATTATCAAATAAAGCAATGTATTCAGTTTGCCATGAAAAAACCATATAAAATGAAAAGAAAAGTAGCAGTTTGACTAACATGCCCAATTTTACTAGTGATAAAACTGAAAAGGAACGTATATCTTAACCCTTACTCTACCACGCAGCGATAGTATCTCCCTTTTCAAACCACTTTTTTTTTTAAAATAAAACCGGGACTTTACCACAGTCCTATAGGAGTAATCTTGGTATCATTTTAAAGTACTCGAAAAATTTCTTTCACAAAATGAAACTTTTTCATAGGGGTCATATTACATAACTTTGAGAAAAAGTACATCGAAAAAGGGTTGAAACTCAATAATTGCCAAAATTTTTTTTTTTTTTTTTTTTAAATCTTACGATTACTTCAAGATCACATTTTTGCTTCAAAATCAAACACGCAAGTCCTAAGACATGATAGTATTGGTTTCTGGTATAATGTTTATAATCCCTACGTGCAATCTTTTCTTCTGGAGAAATTTTTTCAAAATTTCATGAATTTCTGCCATTTTTGACCCATTTTTTCTTCTTCAAAAAATCATGTAACCTAATCCGTACATCACACATGCTTCGTTGAACCGCCATTTGAAAGTGTTGAAATTTCCTTTCATTTGATATATAAATAAAGGCATACCCCCTCTATTTAGAACCTATCCTATAAGAAATATATCACACCTCTCCAATTTGAATGACTACGTGGTGCAGAGGAAATGTACGCGACTGCATGCGAGCGCTCTGGGTTCGAGTCTCACCGTGACCATTGCGTAATTATTTTTCTGCTGCAGCTTTCAGGGGCCGTTTGACTTTAATCATTTTGATGTGTTGTCATCTTTCCTTTCTTTCTAAAAATTATAGATTAGTATTAATGGAAAGGAAATTTTTAAAAGAATCTAAATTTGTAACACAAATCTCTGTTTTCAATACTGACAAGAAGTTATACTTCTGCAAAGATTGACCATTTGTTGACCAAATTTAGCTAAAAATTGCTTAATTTGCATAATTTTGTCTAATTTTTTCTGAATTGCTTTTAATTACTCAAAAGATAAATATTTTAGCATCTATTCCAACCAAACTTGTAACGAAAAAAATGAAAGGAAAGTTGTCAAAAATGCATATGAAAAAAAAAGTTACGAAAATTGGGGTCGCTTTCTTCAAAGCCCTGGTAGAGTGAGGGTTAAGATCCAAAGTACTATCCTCCAAAGTACTATCCTCCAAAGTATCATCCTCCAAAGTACCATCCTCCAAAGTACCATCATCCAAAATACTATCCTCCAAAGTACCATACTCTAAAGTACCATCCACCAAAGTGCTATCCTCCAAAGTACTATCCTCCAAAGTACTATCCTCCAAAGTACTATCCTCCAAAGTACTATCCTCCAAAGTACCATCCTCCAAAGTACTATCCTCCAAAGTACTATCCTCCAAAGTACTATCCTCCAAAGTACTATCCTCCAAAGTACTATCCTCCAAAGTACCATCATCCAAAGTACTATCCTCCAAAGTACTATCCTCCAAAGTACTATCCTCCAAAGTACCATCATCCAAAGTACCATCATCCAAAGTACCATCCTCCAAAGTACTATCCTCCAAAGTACTATCCTCCAAAGTACTATCCTCCAAAGTACTATCCTCCAAAGTACTATCCTCCAAAGTACTATCCTCCAAAGTACTATCCTCCAAAGTACTATCCTCCAAAGTACTATCCTTCAAAGTACTATCCTCCAAAGTACCATCATCCAAAGTACTATCCTCCAAAGTACCATCATCCAAAGTACCATCCTTCAAAGTACCATCCTCCAAAGTACTATCCTCCAAAGTACTATCCTCCAAAGTACTATCCTCCAAAGTACCATCCTCCAAAGTACTATCCTCCAAAGTACTATCCTCCAAAGTACTATCCTCCAAAGTACCATCATCCAAAGCACTATCCTCCAAAGTACTATCCTCAAAAGTACTATCCTCCAAAGTACCATCCTCTAAAGTACTATCCTCCAAAGTACTATCCTCCAAAGTACTATCCTCCAAAGTACTATCCTCCAAAGTACTATCTTCCAAAGTACCATCATCCAAAGTACCATCCTCCAAAATACTATCCTCCAAAGTACTATCCTCCAAAGTACTATCCTCCAAAGTACTATCCTCCAAAGTACCATCATCCAAAGTACTATCCTCCAAAGTACTATCCCCTAAAGTACTATCCCCCAAAGTACTATCCTCCAAAGTACCATCCTCCAAAGTACTATCCTCCAAAGTACCATCATCCAAAGTACCATCCTCCAAAGTACTATCCTCCAAAGTACTATCCTCCAAAGTACTATCCTCCAAAGTACTATCCTCCAAAGTACCATCCTCCAAAGTACTATCCTCCAAAGTACTATCCTCCAAAGTACTATCCTCCAAAGTACCATCATCCAAAGTACTATCCTCCAAAGTACTATCCTTCAAAGTACTATCCTCCAAAGTACTATCCTTCAAAGTACTATCCTCCAAAGTACCATCCTCCAAAGTACTATCCTCCAAAGTACCATCATCCAAAGTACCATCCTCCAAAGTACTATCCTCCAAAGTACTATCCTCCAAAGTACTATCCTCCAAAGTACTATCCTCCAAAGTACCATCCTCCAAAGTACTATCCTCCAAAGTACTATCCTCCAAAGTACTATCCTCCAAAGTACCATCATCCAAAGTACTATCCTCCAAAGTACTATCCTTCAAAGTACTATCCTCCAAAGTACTATCCTCCAAAGTACCATCATCCAGAGTACCATCCTCCAAAGTACCATCCTCCAAAGTACCATCATCCAAAGTACCATCCTCCAAAGTACTATCCTCCAAAGTACCATCATCCAGAGTACCATCCTCCAAAGTACTATCCTCCAAAGTACCATCATCCAGAGTACCATCATCCAAAGTACTATCCTCCAAAGTACTATCCTCTAAAGTACCATCATCCAAAGTACCATCCTCCAAAGTACTATCCTCCAAAGTGCCATCATCCAAAGTACTATCTTCTAAAGTACCATCCTCAAAAGTACCATCATCCAAAGTACCATCCGCCAAAGTGCCATCATCCAAAGTACCATCCTCCAAAGTACCATCATCCAAAGTACTATCCTCCAAAGTACTATCCTCCAAAGTACTATCCTCCAAAGTACCATCATCCAAAGTACTATCCTCCAAAGTAGTATCTTCCAAAGTACTATTTTCCAAAGTACTATCCTCCAAAGTACCATCCTCCAAAGTACCATCCTCCAAAGTACTATTCTCCAAAGTACCATCATCCAAAGTACCATCATCCAAAGTACCATCATCCAAAGTACTATCCTCCAAAGTACTATTTTCCAAAGTACCATTCTCCAAAGTACCATTATCCAAAGTACTATCCTCCAAGTACTATCCTTCAGAGTACTATCCTTCAAAGTACTATCCTCCAAAGTACTATCCTCCAAAGTACTATCCTCCAAAGTACTATCCTCCAAAGTACCATCATCCAAAGTACTATCCTCCAAAGTACTATCTTTCATGCTCAACCTAAACTCTAAAAGACCTCACTTTGTATTTAGATGATGTGGAGGTGGAAGGTAAAGTTTGGTGTTCCATTAGAGGGATTTCATCACGTGACTCTAACTCAACTAGAGTCCATTTTGCAGGGCAGGGCTTTGCGCGTTGAGTATTTCATGCATCTGATCTTCACACAGCTCAGTCACATCACACGTAAAACAAACAGACTTGATCAAAATCACACGCTAACTCGCGCTGGTGATGAAAATACTCGCTGGGCATGTAAAACATGTGCTGGGCATATAAACACGCGCTGGTTAAAATGAACTGGCCAGATGAATTAATTCTTTTATATAAAATGTTATTTAAAAAAAAAGATTATTACCCTCCAAGTACTTTAAGTAATCTTAATCAGTGGATTCTAAACACGTCTATTAGTAAGTGCAACCAACGGCACAGCAAAATTCCGACATACTACTTACAAAAGTAATCTTATTTAACATCATGTAAGTGTACAGCAGACAGCAGTCTCCCTACAAAATGGTGATGTAAACAAAGTCATATGATCTCATGATGTCAGCTGAAACACCTTAATACTGTATGTTTTGGAGAGAAATAAGATTGGGCAAAATCCAAAAAGTACTTTGATAGCTTATTCTGTTTAGGAAATACTGAATTTTAATGATGTAACAACTTTGCCTAAAAATGGCTGGTGCAGAATGTCTCCTTTACAATAGTGATGCCACACATTTTATAACTTCTTAGAAATGTTTCCAAAAGTTAAAAGTATTGTTACTGATCGAAAAACACAAACATTTCTATTTTGAATGATTCAAGTTACTTCGCCAGAATCCTTTAATACCAATCTGCAACCATACACAGTGCTTTAAAGCTACAAAATACCAATGACAAAAATCTTCTAATGAAATACACAAAGACGTATGTGATGTCACTTGTAGCTGGATATCACAATCTCTTAAAGCTTTAAATTTGAATATCCTCTCGATAGATAAATATGTTTTAATTTTTTCTCTCTGTTCTCTTATTCTTATTGTCCACTTTCATACAAGATGAGATTGCTTGAACACTAGAAGGTCTTCGGACATGTAGAGACAGCATTAGTTCAATTGCTCAAAATTCTGTTTAAAAACCAGAAAATAGCAACAAAAAATCACCAACATTGTTAGAATGTGACCATTTTTGAAACTTTTAGAGATTTCAGACATCAAAAGCAAGTTTGTGATGAATTACTGGAGAGCTTGGTACAAGATTCTTATGTAAATTCTGTGTATTTTATTTGTCTGTCATATTTCTTGAAAAGAGTGCACCAATTCACTGTAGCCTTTACCATGCCCCAGCTTAAATTCTATGAAGGATAGACTGTCTTATAAATTTCAGTTACGGAGATATAACAACAATTTTATAATTTTTCATTTTTTAATCAGCTATATATAGCTCTTAAGGTCGCTTTTAAAATTCAAATGATGTTGTGCCCCAAATTTCAAAATCTTCTTTGTTTCTAATTGGCTATTCATCCTTGCAAATCCATAGGCTTTTAATTTTGTCTCTGAAGAGGTTGCTGTTGGTACTAATCTACATTAAAGGATTAGTTCAGGGGTCAAGCATGTCCATCTCATATGACAGAGGGCTTCAAAAGAAACAAAATTGTGAAGAAAGCATTGCAAAATCTATTTTGCTAAGGAGATATTCAAGTTTAAAGTGTGGTATTATTTCTGTAGAAATGACTGAAATCAGACTAGTTGTGATGTCACAGCATCAGATTCCTCAAAGTATTTATGTATTTTAAAGAAAGTTTACTGAATTCTTTCACCATTTAAATTATTTTTCTCAAACTTTCTTCAGGTGGTGTATTATAAAGACCCTTCCTAGATTCAGTTTTACTACTTTTTTGATATATCCTATGGTTTTTAAGCAACAAAATTGCAGGACAAAATATGATAGAATACATAAATGCTTTGAGGAATCTGAGGCTATGACATCACAACTTTTCTGAATTTGGTCATTTCTACACAAATGATACCAAATTTTAAACTTAAATATCTCCTACTGGAATAAGATTTTTGAATGCTTTCTTTACCATTTTGTATCTGTTGATGTTCTTTTTCATATGAGATAGACTTTCTTGACCCCTGAAGTAATCTAATTTTTTTTTTTTTTTTGAGGGGGTTGGGGGTCATGTTACCTCACAAATTGCTGTTAATAATGTTGTTGATGGGTTGAAGGTATTGCTTCGAAAGAAATTATTTACGTACACGTAAATCATTTTATATATTTTTTTTTATGAAAAGTATTTATAAACAAAACAATATATGGGCTGCAGCTACTTCTACTTCTGTCCTTCCTAAATTGAAAATTTTACTCTGAATTACTTTACATTCATCCTAAGGTTTTCCTTGAGCTTCCTTCTAAACAAAAGCTCTCCACAACCCAGCCTTCTTTCGCTCCAAATGCTGCCAACTCAGTAGAAAT